>JADRCD010223062.1:37709-50391 GCA_019843815.1 Montemys delectorum
CTCTCTCTCTCTCTCTCTCTCTCCTTCCTTTCCACTCTCTCTCTCTCTCTATCTTATCATTGCTTCGAGCTGTGTAATAAATTGCTGTCAGAAGAACCCTGTTTGTGGCGTACTCCTTATCGGCAAAGGTTGCGCGCCACAATTCATCCCATTTTGTCTCCACTCAGAAACCAGGCCATAAGCCATCTGCTCTAGCAGGAGACCCCAAAGTCCAGGAACAAGACAATAAAATGCCCCACCTGAGGAACAGCCTGAAGATAGCCACATGAATGGCCTCTCTCAGGATAGGCCATCTGTGCTGGGCAGCCCATCCTGTGGTCTCTGGTGCTTAGCACCTTATAGCAAAACACTGGGAGGTTAAGTAGCCCTTGTTCTATCTCCACAGGAACTGCAAGGCTCTAACTCCCAGCCTGCTAGCTGAAGTCACAGGAAGAAAAAGGGGAGGGAAGCCTGTCTTTGCTCTTTAGCCTCAGCACTTATACATCTTTCAGAGTACATGATCAGATGGTAAAAAGTTAATCACAAGTTTACACATAAATTCAGGTCATAGATTGAATAAGAGGTTTACAACAGAGAATGTTTACATGCTTATCCACTAAGAATAATTACCTGGCTAAACATTCATCATCTGTCATAAGCTCTACAGTTTAGTGGCGAGTTAAAAACTATACCTTAGTTAGCCTTAAGTTTTGTATAGATAAACCCAGTTAATATCTTATCTTCTACCCTTGCACCTATAGGAAATTATTGGTTCCCTTTTTATGACCTTTGGTTAACAGTTTTTACAACCTCTTAGAATGTGCTCTAAGTTTTAGATGATGTTTGCTGTCTCAGAAGCAATTAACTCATGACACTTGAAGACAGGCAGAGTTCTCATCTCAGTTTTGACATCAGAAAGGATTTAATAGTAGTCCTATTATAAAAGAGACCTGAGTGTCTCTGTCTGGGTAGTCATTTTGAAGTGGTGGTGGTCCCTGCATGCTCGTTTCTGTAGAATAAAAGCTCTTTTTCTTGCATACTATTTGAGTCTGGGGTCTTCCTTCAGCAATTCTCGAACCCTAACAATAAAAAAATATGATATTCCTATAATAAAAGCAATGCTTCAATAAAGTCTTCCCTCCCATAATGAAAGATATTTTCTAACTGGATGAGATTAGAACCTGAAACATGAGATGGTACAGTGGAGTCACGATTTCACAGCAGATGGCTCTGGCTGCCTACTATAGGCCTATACTAGATTGGGCCTATCAACAGTCAATCATGAATTGAGGAAGGGCTCATAGATCCCTGCCCCTCCCTGAAGCTATTAGTTCCAGAGGGATTTCTGGGGAAGAATAGTCATTGTTTTCCCTTGTGTACTCACTGGGGAGCTCCCCAGCCTCCGACTGATAACCTCACATAGATGATATGAAAATTAAACAAAGGAAACAACAAGAACAAACCCAAACCAACTGCCAAACCTAAAGAGCATGCCTGTGAGAAAGGGCCTTGGGTGGGGGCTGTGGCTAATAGGGGTGGCAGGGAAGATTAGAAAGGATGGGAGTTATATAATCAAATGTACTTTGTAGATACATATATATGTGCATACATACATCTATAAATATATGTATGTCATATATATGAAATCATCAAGAACAAATTCAATAAAAGTTATTTTTTAAATCCATTTCTTTTTTTTAAAGATTCATTTACTTATTTTATGTGTATGAGTACACTGTAGCTGTACAGATGGCTGTGAGCCATCATGTGGCTGCTGGGAATTGAACTCAGGACCTCTGCTTGCTCTGGCACCTCTCCCTCTGGCATAATACACTGTAGTTGTCTTCAGACACACCAGAAGAGGGTGTCAGATCTCATCACGGATGGTGGTGAGCCACCATGTGGTTTCTGGAATCTGAACTCAGGACCTCCGGAAGAGCAGTCAGTGCTCTTACCCACTGAGCCATCTCGCCAGCCCTTAAAATCCATTTCTAATACCCAGTAGCTATGTGATCTTAGCCAGATTAACCATTCCAACTACTCCAAGCATGTTTTCTTGTCTGTAAACATGTCAGAAGGCTCATATGTGGTGACAGCATGCCTCAGTTTCCCAGCTCAAGAGCTGCTTGTGAAAGGCTGTGGTAGACTGGCCATTGTTCACTGATGACCCTGTCTGAAGAGGCTTATACACACCTGCTCCTTCAAGGACTCGTATGTCTTTGCTGTGGCAACCATTAACATTACCAGTGCTTGCTGTTCCATCAGCACTGGTAGAAGAGGCAGGACAGTGATTGAGCAGACCTGAGATAGGCACAAGACTGGTGAATTGGGGACTGCTCATTACTGTGTCAACTGAATCTACGCTGACTGCTGCAGAACCATTTAAATCTAGAGGAAGTTTTTATAAACTGTGTTTGCACATCTGTAACAGCACAGAACATCCATACTCAGGGTGTGCACAGACCCTTAGGAAAGAGTATATTCATATACTACTCTAGAAGGCTATATGCTTTGATAGAAAACTTGTTGCCCTCTAGACTATTTACAGATGCTTTCCAAACAACTTGACACCTCAAGAATTGAGAGATCCAGAAATTTGGGCTGATATCCAAAATTTTACTATTTTTCTCTATTTGTCCCCAAAGCATTACCTATTTCTGTTTTCAAAGTTGACCAAGGGAGCTCAACCACATCCTACCTGGTTTCCTGTATATGTGAGCCTTGTTAGTTTCTCCTCTTCCTCATACTTTCCCTTCCAAATCTTTTACCCGGAAGCAACTGTACGTGTTGCTTCCTCTCACCCTACAGAGAGAAGTTCTGGTTTGAAGGTCAAGGTATCTACATTCCTGTTTTTCCTGCAGGTCTTACCTCTGTAATTAGCCTCAGTCTCCAATCTTCGCAAGAGACTTGTGAGAGAGCCAAGATCCTTCTTGAGAGAGGGATCTTGGCTAATATTGTACATATCGTCCTCAGATGGAACACCTAGTAAGTGCTTGGTAAATCTCAAAATGTCTTCGGTTTGTTTGTAGTTTGTTTGTTTAGTGTAATCTTAAATGAGAACAGATAGGGACAGGATTATAAAGATCACAGTAAAGGTGGTGAGAGAGGAGGTACCGAAAGCAGCATGAGGATGAAGAACACTCATAAGCTAGGGCTGCACACTTTCCTCCTCTTTTCTTCTTACTCCAACGGCAGAAGTATCGTCAAGGGTGTTGGTGGATTTGAAACTTTTGTGTCTTTCTGAGACTAGCACTTTTTCTAAAAGAATCACTGAACCACATAATTGGCATACTTGAAACTGCTTGCTACAAAAGCTGTCTTAAATTGAAATCCCTTAAAAAAAAAAAAACAGACTTGGAAATAATTTCTCCACACATACAGGGTTTTGTGTTAATAAAAACCTGAAGCTTGCAATGCCTTGGAGCATAAAGGGACCTGTCACCAAGCTCGATGACCAGAGTCCAATCTGCAGGCCCCACATGGGAGAAGAAGAGAACTGACTCCTTCCTGCAGGTTGTCCTCTGACCTCCACACACAGGGTTGTGGAATGTGGGCCATCCTCCCCCAAGTAAAGAAGTAAAAATTAATTTTTGTTTTGTTTTGTTTTGTTTTGTCGTTTTGTTTTGTTTTTCGAGACAAGTTTTCTCTGTATAGCCTTGGGTGTCCTGGAACTCACTCTGTAAACCAGGCTGGCCTAGAACTCAGAAATCCACCTGCCTCTGCTTCCCAAGTGCTGGGATTAAAGGCGTGGACCACCATTGCCCAGCAAAAAATGTTTAAAGCCCATAGGAGATACAACAATGGGTAACAGAATTTACAGGCTATGTTTGAAAGCATTGATTGGCAGCGAAAGAGGCGATTTCTGTATGGGAAGGTGATGGCAGAAACTTCCTAGGAGTCATCGTCACAAAGGAAATCAAATAGCCGTACCCAGCTCTGGATGTGGAAGAATTTATTAGTTGTGTGAAACAGATCTCCCAGAAGGATTTACCTTTGGGAAGGAAATCCATCAGTGGTGAAGTACTAAAAGCACTCACCTTGGGAAACCTTAAATACAGATTTGCATAAGGTCAGAGAGGGAGAAAACAAGTGGGTGTTCACTTGGGGCCCAGAGCTGGAAGTGATAAGCTGAGCTGCCAGCACATCTGGAGGATGGTCCTTACTTCAAAATTACCTCCAAGTATTTCTTACTTCCTCTCTAATGCTCATTTGCCTCTAAGCTTTTTTATTATTATTATTTTCCAAAGGATATCTTTTCTTCTTTTTTTTTTTATGGTGTTTGAGATCAGACCTAGAGCCTCATGCATAATAGACAAGTGCTCTACCAGTGTACCCAGCCCAGATAAAGAAAGCTTTGGGGATTTTTGTTTTGTTTTATTTTGTTTTGTTTTGTTTTTTCTGTTATTGTTGTTTAAGTTTTTGTTTTATTTTGTTTTAAGATGAGTCATGCTTTGTAGCCTAGGTACAAACCTTACTGCTGGCTCACCTTGATTTGAGAGGAAAGATAATTTGTAATGTGTATAAGAAAGGGCCCTTCCACTCAACTAAACTTGTATGAAACTGGTGCTGTAGGAGCCGATCTTTCTCTCACTGTTTTTCACACAGTTTCACTGTGGAACCAGAGCTGCCCTGGAACTCACTCCTTGGCGCCAATCTTTCTCTCACTGTTTTTCATACAGTTTCACTGTGGAACCAGAGCTGCCCTGGAACTCACTCCTTGGCTGGCTTCAGATAAGCAGTCTTTCTGCTTCAGCCCTCTGAGTACTGGGAATACAGACATAAGTCACCATGCCAGGTAAATGTCTGCTTTGAATGATGGGGACTCATATATCTATACTCCATCGGAAAGATGACAATGGGCGTTTACGCATTTCCTCTTACAACTGACCATTAGGTCATACTGAACTAACCATTAGCTCATATTGAACTGACCATAAGCTTATACTGAACTGGTCATGTGAAGAGAGGAGTACGGAATAGTCACAGGTCTGAGCCACGCATGAGACAGTTAGGACTTTTGCCTTTTAATACATCACTGTGGGTATCAGCTGACTTTGACTCACCTGAGCTAAAACTCCTTCAGGTTTTCTAAGAGTCTCCAAAAACCCACGTCCATTAGGTCGTCATGAATTCTCAGGTATTTCAGTATATTCCTGAAGATCTTTAAAAAAAAAAAAAAAGTAATACAACAAATGCCCATTAGTTTTGGTTTTAAATATTGAAGCATGCCCTTTGCAAGAATATTAAGCCTAAACCTTCTGGGAATAGTTTCACAAAACAACATAGGAATCAGTATTCCCAAGGTTTAAGCATGTCACTTAATATTATTTGTAGCATTTGTAACACACACTGCAAATGAACTCCTCAGCATGAGGTCGCAGCTGCTTATGTGAATCCTAACATCTTGCCTCTGGAATATTCCCTCCAAATGGGCCTTCTGTGCTTCCCAGGGGTCAGAGAAATCCCAAAGGCTTGTCTGCCAACTTCACAAACATGAGAACAAAACAGTATTCAAGCTGTGTTCTCAAGCATTTCTGCCTTCCTCTTAAAGGCACCCCACCTCCCCCCCCCCCCAAGCCTCTAGAAAGTTCAAAATTAAACAAATGTTTTGTTGTGGATAAAGGCATTCACACGTCATGAATGCTTAAGGGAGCCTGGGGTGTGAGGGCTTGGTGTCATGCTTCACACATGCAGGAGAGCTAGACTGTGAGTTAAG
Organism: Montemys delectorum; assembly: GCA_019843815.1. NCBI lineage: Eukaryota > Metazoa > Chordata > Mammalia > Rodentia > Muridae > Montemys > Montemys delectorum. Next base: position 43,405 of record JADRCD010223062.1, read on the forward strand.
AAAACCACTCTCTTCTTTGGGCTGCCTTCTCTTCAGTCTAAGAACTGAAGACAGAGTAATAATCAACTGCAAAGGAGACAAAGAGGCCAACTCTTCCCAGAAGTTAAGGTGTGAAGAGACTGGACTTCGAGTGGAGCTTCCCCCTCCTCCCATTCCCACAGTATGTATTGAGTGCAGGGGGCAGGCAGTTTTTGAACAGGCATCAGAATTGCCTGGAGTCTATTAGTTAAACCAGAGTCTGTCAGGTCCCACCCTGGAGCTGGCATTTCTTTAGGTGGAGGATGGGGCCTGGGGAAGAGCAGCTAAGTAGTTCCCAGGGATTCCGATGTGATGTGTATGCTCTAAAGACCCCATGCTGAGAACTACTGCCTGGGAGCTTCCCAACAGTGGCAAGTGGCATTGATGAACAGGAATCTATAATATCCAAATACATCGAACAGACAGTTGTAAGACAACAGCAACGGCCACAAACAAAAGAACAACAATAAAACTAAGCAACGAAGCCCTGCAACAACTTAGAAGAAAGATTGGCATAACTGTCTTGCTTTACAGAAATGTTTACCATTTTTAATGATACCAAGTTCTCTGATAGATTTATTTTACTATTTGAATTATGAGTTTTCAACATTCAACAAGCAGCTCTGGGAAACTCATACTGTTTGTGCAAGGGGGAGCACGTATGTATTGTGGTGGTTTGAATAGATATGGGCCCATCCACTCATATGCTTGAAGGCTTGGCCCATAGGGAGTGGCACGGTTAGGAGGTGTGGCCTTGTTGGAGGAAGTGTGTCACTGTGGAGGCAGGCTTTGAGGTCTCCACTGCTCGGGGTATACCCAGTGTGACACAAGGTCCTCACGTCTGCTGTCTGTAGATCAGGAGGTAGAACTCTCAGATCCTCTATCACCATGTCTGCCTGCGCGCTGCCATGCTTCCCACCATGATGATAATGGACTAAATCTCTGAAACTGTAAGCTATCCTCAATGAAATCTTTTCTTTTGTAAGAGTTTCCCTGGTCATGGTGTCTTTTCACAGTAAAAAAAAAAAAAAACCCTAAGATGTGTACTTAAATCCACTGGAGCGTATGGAAATAAGTTCAATTTTTGTGAGTTTGAGGCTGGACTGCTCTACACAGGGATTTCCTGGCAAGCCAGTGTTATATAATAAAACACTGTCTCAAAACCAACCAACCAACAAACAAAACAAAACAAAAAAACAAGGTGGAACAAAAACATATCAACAAAATAGCTGATATTATAAGACTGAGAGCTGGAGAGAAGGTTCAGCACTTAGGAGCATTTACTGCTCCTGTGGGTTCAGTTCCCAGCACCCATGGCACCCATGGCACCATACAATCACCTGTATCTTTAATTGCAGGGGATCTGACAATCTTTTCTGCACTTCACAGGACTTGCACACACATGGTATACATACATGCATGTACTTGTACGCACACGTACACTCACATACAAATTGAAAAAAGAATAATAAATCTAAAACAAAAAGCAAGATTGGTTCTCTCTTGATTTCTTATATGACCTCTCTATAAAATGCCCCCTGCCATGTTGGAATGTATCAAGAAGATCCTTGCCAGATGCCAGCCCTCTCTATATTGGACATCTCACTCTCCAGAATCATGAATATAAATGTATCTTCAATGTGCACACTCACTGTGATAGTCTATTACAGCAGCAGGAGAGAGACCAAGACCTTTATTAAATGATGTTTGTCAATACCAATTTTAAACTCGGAGGCCTACAAGTTCTTGAAGTCAGAGTTAGATCCCAGGCTTGAACTCAGGATTACCTAACCAATTTAAAAAACAAACAAACAAACAAACAAACAAACAAGCAAACAAACCTGGAAGCACCCAGAGTTTAAAAGCACTACAGGCAGAGGTAATCTAAGATCTCATATGGCCCAGACTACACTTAGGAAGTGGCTCCCCGCCGTCCATCGCTGTATGTATCTTCTCTCTAAGAAATTCATTTTGACCTCTCCAGATCAGGCCAAACACACTGAGCCAAACTTCCAAACCTTATTTCCATAGAGAACATTGTGACTGCCCGTATCATCTGAGTATTGCATGCTGTATGTGATGTGTGCATGGGATCCGTAGCTGGTAAGGAACACTGTTTATGAGAGAGCAAAAGCATAGAGGAATCAAAGAGAAGATGATGTGTTTCCATGATTGTGGCTGCAAGCTTCTTGGTCCAGGAGTATGTCACTATAGGAGAGAATGAGAGAGAAGAGAGCTGGGAGTTCTATCCAATTCTGGGAGGCTGTTTTTGTTGTTGTTGTTGTTGTTGTTGTTGTTTTTGTTTTGTTTTGTTTTAAAAGAACTAAGAACTGGATGTGAGCTTGTAATCTTAGCACTCAGGAGCCTGAGGCCTAAGGTACCAGAGTTCAAGGCCAACTTGTGTACAGAGTAAAGCTCTACCTCAGGCAGATAGGCAAATACAATAAAATATTTGCTACATAAATAAAAATAATGAGTACATTTCCTTCTCAAGCTCTGAATGGGCGTACAGAATCTTAATTTCCTTTTGTTTGCATGGAAGAGGAAAAAAAATGAAGTTCCCAAGGAACCCTATTAATATTCCCCCAGGAGCTACAATTAAACACATTACCATTTGAAGAACCAAGAAATGGTCCAAGAAATGAGTGCATTCACTGGTGAAAAGTTCCCATGCAGTCTCTCGCTGCGCTCTCAAGGCCATCTGACCAGAGGGCGGGTTGGCCATGCTCTGTACACAGAGAGGAAAGAGAATAACATACTCCTCCCTCAGTTGTCCTGTCTGCTCCCTGGCTGACAGCGTGGTGAGTCCTTCTGCAGGTTCCTTGTCCCCATTAGCAGTGGTTCCTAATGTTGCCCAAACCATAGCTTCTCCCTGAGTCTGGGGGATGACAGCTACTCTCTCCTAAAGCAAAGCGTTTGAGTATTATCAGGGGAAGACACTTGGGTTGGTGCTTGGCATTGTGTTTGGGGATTTGGGGAGTGTGATCCAGTTTGTTTCAAGGCTGAAGGAATGTAAGCCTAGCAAGAGGTCTGATCCAGGCCAAAGGCTTGTTGAAATTACCGGCTCAAAAACTGTGATAGACTTGTAGGACTTGAAGAGAACTTTAAAAGTCTTCTTGCTCCAAACAGTTTCCTTCTCAAACTAAGAAGTGAGGTCCAGAGAGGCAAATGTAGTAACTGCCACAGTCATTCATTGGCCAACGATGGGATAAGTTCTGAGAAAAGGATTTACAGACACTGAAATGACAATCATGGCACTAGACCATCTTCTGAGCCACCATAGACATGCTCTGTAATCAACCAAACTTCCATCCCGGGATGTCCAGCTGTCCTGGCGTGTCTCCTATTCAGTGCCATAGTCAGATAGGACACCCTTCCCCAGACCCTTGTCCTGCCAGACCTGAACTCCTCCCCTGTTCCTGGCTATCATAATAAAGGAAGCAAGAATATGATAACAATGACCAAATTTTTAAAAATATATATTATTATTTTATTTTATGCTCACTGCTGTTTTGCCTGCATGTATGTCTGTGTGAGTATATCAGATCCTGAACTGGAGTTAAAGACATCTGTGAGCTGCCATGTGGGTTCTGGGACTTGAACCCTGGTCCTCTGGAAGAGTTGTCAGTGAATGCTCTTAACTGCTGAGCCATCTCTCTGGAACCCATTCCCTTTTTAAATTAAGAAAAGCAGAGTTAGAGAAAGGAAAGAAACTTAAGGCTGTAGAGTTCATAGCCGGAAGTTTGTAATCTTCAGGGAAGACAGGCAGCTCTCCAGGTCAGACATGTGCTTATATTGTGCCTGTCTTTGCTCTGCTCAAAGATCATTACAGACAGGATTTTTTCAAACATGAACTCTTGAATATCATGGTTCCTTGGCCTCCAAATCTTTAGCTGATCTCTGGGTTTCACCAAAATAAATTGAATCTCTAACAGATCCGGCCCTTGAAGCCATGGACAGTTCCCATCTATTTCTGAAACTATAGTCTGACACCTAGAACCACAGAGTGACAGCTGGAAGGCAGAAAGGAGCTAATGAAAATGTGTTCTGTGAACCTTCCATTTTACTAATGAAAGGAAACCACACCACAGATGGTCATCAGCAACTGTGTGGATGTGACCTCAGACCCTTAAAAAAAAATCTGATTGTGGCCAGAAGTGGTGACTCATGCCTTTAATCTAAGCACTTGGGAGACAGAGACAGGCAGATCTCTGAGTTCAAGGCCAGCCTGGTCTATAAAGCAAATTTCTAGGACAGCCAGGGTTACACAGAGAAACCCTATCTTGAAAAACAAAAGCAAACCAAAAATATCTGATTAGCAGATAATATACAATTATTGTAGAAAACTTGAGAACCAAGAAAAAAAACAACAAAACTTAACTATTCCAGTCATATATAATCGTTGGCACATTTTTCTGATATTGTCAGGGACAGAGTGTCCCTGTTGTCCCTGAGAATTTGACCTTATCTGAGTAACAGTCTATTCTCCGAGGAACCATGGAGTGTTCTCGGAAAAACCATAAAATGTTTTGTCAACGCTTCCGCTCCGGCCAGGTGTGAAGCCAGGTGTACACCCCCCGCCCCACTTCCTCTTACAGCTTCCTTGCTCTGCAAGTATAATTGCCCTGCCCTTCTGAAGTAAAGTCAGGCTTTGACAACCGTTTTTGCTTGGCCTCGTTCCTCTCTCTCGCCCGTTTTTCTTTCAGGCTTCGTCCCCTTCGGACCCTGGTTAATTACTCGCCCCGCGGGCCGGGGCATGATATAATCATGATTTTTAAAGATTATGTTTGGGTAACCATCTGGAATTTGCTCTGTAAATAACATACTGTGAGTAGTTTTAAAGTGTATTTAGTATTCTATTCCAACAGTTTGAACTACCCACATAAAGAGTTCGTATTACCAACCATACCAGGAAGGAGCTATCAAATAACTATGTGTAAGGCTTTCTAAATCAACTTGGCAGCATTTCACTTGAGTGCTTATCACCATATTCCAACCTGTTCTGTAGTTTTCAAGGTATGTGATGCTGACACAGATCTGAATGGTTTGGAGGAGGTTGATCATTGTTGTGAAGACAAACAGAGACTCCCGGATCATCTTCTGTCATGGGTCAGGGGTCTTCTGCGAAGAGGATCCTGGAACAGCCTCCAGATGTGCAGAGGGGCTATCCTGGGTATCCCCAGTAGGAATGAAGGACTGACAGAGGTAATCTGTTACCCACAGGGTAACAAAGCCTTCATGAGAACAAAGGAATCATGGAGCCAGTGGGGCCTTCCTCTAGAAACTGGAACATAGGCCTATATTGGTAACTGAAACCATTGCAGCTACAGGCTGTGAGGACAATCAGCTGCCGGCTGGAGAAGAGAACAGAGACAGCATGGAAGGTGGGGGAAAATGTGTGCCAAGTACACAACCTGAAGTGTGCTCATGGTGGCCTCCATGGGTTGCTCAGCCTGGTCAAAGCCAGGTGGATGTTACCATGAAGAAAGAAGGACGTAAGTCCCCAGGGGTCACACACACTTTTAAAGTCACAGACTTAACTGGTGCTCATGGTTTCCACAGTGATGGTTTTAGTTAGGAGAGGTAATGGGAAGAATTTTCTGGGCATTTGAAAAGGCACAGAGGATGAAGGAAAGTCGATTCTGGGGTTTGAATTTAACATCCAAAAGTAAAGTGGCATTGACCCCGAAGTAAGAACTGGTGACATATGATTGGAGGGAACTGAAGTTAAGGCTGAAGATGAACTTCTTGTGCTGATTGACAAGATGGTAAGAACTTATGAGTCATGCACTTCAACTCTAACATGCATAAAGATGAACACATGTAACCAAAAGCAATGGCTACTTGTATGATAACATTTCTATATTCATTTTATTACCTATGCTGTTACTGATATTGGGAAGAAAGGAAACAGGAAAATTTATAATGGGATGTAACATGCATGCTATTAGATATGTGGGTATTGATGAGGATTATCACTTATAGGGATTATTTAAATAAGACTTAGATGAAGAAAGGAAATACACCTGCAGATTGGAAAATGGGAGCACCCAGGAACGATGTCTTCATCATTGCTTAGGACATTTGACAAATGCACTTGATAATCTCGCTGCAGTCAGCCTTCTGTGTGTACAACCTCCACTTTCATAGATTTGATCAGATGAAGGTCAAAAACATTGTAAAAATGTGCCCATATTGAACATGTGCAGTTTGCTTCTTGTCGTTACTGCATAAACAATACACTATAATAACTATTTTCAAGCATTTCTAGGGCACTGTGTCCTGTAAGTACTCTAGTGATGACTTAAAATAAACTGAAGTTATGTGTTTAGGCCATATGCAAATTTATGCCATTTTCTTTTTGTTTGTTTTGTTTTGTTTTTAAGTTTTATTGCATTATAATGAGAAAAGTTACATGATTTCAATTTATCTGAATTTGTTAACATTTAAAAACATATTTTAAGTAAATAAATAGAATTAAATCACATTATTGTTTTCCTTTTGTATCCCAACTCCTCTCAGAGACCCCCCCTTCAATACCTACAATATCTTTTTTGTCATATTCTTTAAAATTTATAAAATATTATAACAATAAAAATGAGTATTATAAAAGTTGATATAAAACAACAATCAATTTAACAGTCTTATGTAGATGCTTATCTACGACAATACTGAAAATACATATGCTTTTCTCAATATAAATTTTAAATAACTCCAAATGTATTAACTGTATATTTCAAAATAATACATCACTATTAATATTTTCTTAAATGAACACAAATACATAAAGTGTTTTTTGTTTGTTTGTTTGTTTTATATTTAGTAGAGCTTAAAATCTTGGCTCTTACTGTGGTAACTTGATACAAGAGTTACAAATGTCAACCAAAGCGTTCAGTCTTACTCTTTGTTGTTCTCTTACAACCCCCCTCCCAATTTAATAGTCTACATTTATTTTGGATTTATAAATAC
>JADRCD010223063.1:3050-17696 GCA_019843815.1 Montemys delectorum
GGGCAGGAGAGTGAGACTATGCCGTGCTCGGCCCAAGATGGGGCAGGGGAGTGAGACTATACCGTGCTCAGCCCTAGACAGGGCAGAGAGACTTTCACAGCCAGATGGCCACAAGGAAGAAGTGTTTTCCAAAACAACAGGGCAGATGCATGTATGAACTTAGTGCTTGTTACAGCACGCAGGAGACCTGTACAAGCTCAAGTCGGATGAAATCCCAGCATGGGGCAGGGACGTGAGCACAAAAATCCCACCCCCAGCTAAGGATCTATTGGCAATTGATTGCAGCTGAGAGGAGAGTCAGTGTTCTTCAAGGGTGTGGCCTCCGGTAGGTTGACCTCACATCACTAGATAGCCCCGTAGCCAAGGGCATGGGGATAGCACCAGTGGGTTTTTAAAACAGAAATGAGGACACCAAGTTGGGTGAGAGTGGAGGAGGGTGCATCTGGCCTTCCCGGTGAACTCTCATTATTTCACTTGGCTCAGGGTCCCTTTGTTCAACTGAGATGGAAGTCATGAACAAGCAAAGAGCAGCTCTTTTAGAATCGGGTCCCTCTGATGTCCTTAATCGGGACACCTCTCAGCAGCACTCAGCTGCAGTGTTCCAGGGCCCCAGCAGCTGGAGGACGGAGCTCTCCGAGGCTCTCTGAATGCTCAGTGGTAGGGCCTCACAGCATGCCTTCTCTGACTTGTGCAAACCTGCCGAGCGTGCCTGGGTCTGGCATCCATAGATACCTTGTGCTCTTTGTGTTACTAAGCCAACTCACTTTACGCACAATAGAGACTATAATTAAGCAAGGCAATCATTCACAGGTTTTACTGAGGCCCACATTTCATGAACATGTATGACAGAATGCAGAAAAGGGATATGATGGTTGGTTAGTTAGTTAGTTAGTTAGTTAGTTGTTGTAATAAAATGCCCTGACAAAAGCAAATTAAGGAAGAAAGGGGTCTATTTTGCCTTACGTTTCCAGAGGAATCAAGTCCCTCATATCAGGAAAACAACGGAAACATGCAAGGCTAGATAGGGTAGTAGGAGTAGAAAGTCACGTTTTCATCTGCATACAGGAGGCAGAGACAGACATACAGACTGAGACAGAAACAGGCAGACACAGAGAGAGAGGGACAGACAGAGCGAGACAGAGACATAGAGAGAGATCAGGAAGTGGGGTGAGGCTATAAACCCTCAAAGCCCACCCTTGGCTATGTTCTTCCCCCGGCAAGGTTCCGCTTCCTAAAGGTTCCATAACCTCTTCAAACAGTACCAACAATTGGGGGTCAAGTGTTCAATTACATGAGGCTCTGTGGCAGAGAGCTTTTTTTTTTTTCATTCAAACCACACCCAGGGAAGTCTCCCAGACTTCTCTGTGATAGTGAGAGAAACTTGGCTTTTATAGCCAGTCAAGACTGCACACGAGCTGTCAGGGGTTGGAGATGTTCCTCCCTGACCAGAGTAGCACAGCTGTGAAGGGACAGGAGTGGTCACTGGTGGAGTTATCTGGAGCAGTTACTGGCAAGATCATCTAAGGGCTTTCTAAAGCTTTCAAGGCTTAAGCAAAGTTCCCCAAATCAGAGATCGTTGTTGGTGTGGCAGTCACAACGATAACTGTGGTTCCAGCAGTAGAAAGACAGTCCCTTGGAGAGCCTGTCTGATTTGAAGTCTCTCCCAGGTGTCAGTGGCTAGATTGGTGACTCTTTTAGCAGCCATTGGGTATTTAAAACAGTTACAACAGTTACAAGAATGGCTGAGGAAGCAGATGCTTGATTGGCAGCTCCCATGCTCCCCCCAGGGAGTGGCTATCTACCTCCAGTGAACCTTCAGATGTAGCAGCAGCGTCGCTCACAGACCTGCTAGATGCTTAACTTGGTAACTAAGAAGGTGACTATCACGATCCTGATCCAGCTTTTGTCACTGTCCTTCCTGGGACGGTAGCCCACTCTGCTCCCAGGAAGCTGCTGATATAATTTAGGCAAAGGGGAAATGTCAGTCAAGCACCTAAATTGCTGGTACCTAGGGGAGAACGTTACGGTAGGCTGGCTGAAAGATCTGATATGGAAGTAATTAGTCATCTTCAGTGAACTTTATCTAAGAACACTTAACCCCCATCCTGTATCCTAGGGAGGGCTAAATTCTTCAGATCAGTCTTAATTCCTGGCATTTCTTTTTTTTTCTTTACTCCTCAATCAGCTATGCCCTATGCTCAGAAATGATGGATGCAAAAATAAATCTTCCTAATTCAGCTCCTGCTGCAAAGGAAAACCATTTTTCCTTCTTTTTTTATTCATTTCTTAGTATTTTTTTATACAAGGTCTCACTATATAGCTCTGATGGTCTAAAAATTCACTATGTAGACCAGATTGTCCTCATACTCAGAGATCTTCCAGCCTCTGCCTCCCAAGTACTACACTATTATACCTGGCTCCATTTTTTAAAATTTATGTGTATTTAGTGTGTGTGTGTGTGTGTGTGTGTGTGTGTGTGTGTGCGTAGACATGCATTTGTCACTTGTGAGAGTCAGTTCTCCACTAGCCATGTGGATCTAAATGTCAAGCACCTTTTTCCACTGTGGTGATTGAGTGTGAATTGAGACTAGCCTCCGCAGGCTCATAGGTTTGACTGCTTGGTGCCCAGTTAGTAGAACTGTTTTGCAAGGATTAGGATGTGTGGTCTTGTCAAATGAGGTGCGGTGGGGGGAGGGGCTTTGGAGCCTCACAGGCCACACCTGGCCCAGTGACTCTCTCTTTGTCTGATGCCTATGGATTAGGATGTTAGTTCTCAGCTACCTTTCCAGAGTAGGCCTGTATGGTGGTTGGACTAGGTATGGCCCCCATCAGCTCATGTGTTTGAATGCTTGGCCAAGCATATAGAGAGGCACTACTAGGAGTTGTGGCCTTGTTGGAGTAGGCATGATCTTGTTGGAGGAAGAGTATCCCTGTGGGGGATAGCCTTTTGTGTCTCATGCTCAAGCTATGCCCAGTGTGGCACACAATCACTTCTGCTGTCTTCAGCTCAAGATGTAGAACTCTCAGCTCCTTCTCCATCACTACGGCTGCCTGTACTCTGCCATGTCTCCCACCATGAAGATAATGGACTAATCCTCTGAAACTGTAAGTCAGCCTCAATGAAATGTTTTCCTTTCACTAATGGTCATGGTGTTTCTTCACAGCAATAATACTCTTAAGACAGCCTGCTTGCATGCTGCCATGTTCCCCAACCATGATGATAATGGACTAATCCTCTGAAGCTGTAAGCAAGACCCCAGTGAAATGTTTTCTTCTACAAGTTACCTTGGCCATGGTGTGTCTTCGGAGCTATTGAACAGAGGCTGAGACACCTGCTAAGCCATCTCACCAACCTGTGGCAAACTAGTTAAGCGTAGCTCAGGCCCCAACAGTGGGAAAGAGGCTCTAGAGTGGACAGTGAAATCACAAACGTGAGCTTTTGCTGAGCACTTTAACAGGCCAGGCGCACCCCTAGCTGACATTCTAGACAGTACTTTCCCCTCGCTGAGGTAGATTTTGGGGTGCATAAAAATGGCTCATGCTAGACGCAATACTGGGTGCCTGGGTGCACCTGAGGGATGTGGAGCAGCGCACTGTGTTTAGAGACTTGCAGTGCAGCTGTCATGAAGGCCTCATCATAACCAGGTTTAATATGGCTATTGCGACATCCCTTCTAGGTCAGTCAGGCAAGCAGGTTTAATGCAACCCAGTTGTATCCCACAACTTAGCAATACCCTAGTTAAGTCACCCCCTGCACAGTCCACCAACTCCGTGCTTAGCTGAGTACCTAGAGAAAATGAAGTCAGTGTGCCAAAGAGGCACCTGCCGTGTCCTATGCACTACAACATTGTTCACGATAACCAAGAGGTGGAATCAACCTAAGTGTTTGTACTGGTTGGCTTTATGTCAACTTGACACAAGCTAGGGTCATATGGGAAGAGGGAACCTCAATTGAGGAAATGGCTCCATCAGACTGGCCTGTAACAAAGTCTGTGGGCATTCTCTTGATTAATGATTGATGTGAGTGGTCTCAATCCACTGTGGAAAGTGGCACCCTTGGATAGGTGGTCCTGGGATGTATTAGAAAGTAGGAGGAGCAAGTTATGGGGAGTAAGCCATTAAGCAGCATTCCTCCACAGTTCCTGCTTTGCTTCCTGTCTCTAGGTTCCTCTCATTCATTATTTCTCTCTTCTCTTAATCTTCTTCACCCCAGGCCCCAGGCAATCTCTTATTTACTTTCTCTCTCTCTAGGCTTCTATAACCTGGACCCCCTCATATCACAGTAATTATGTATCTTCTGACTAGCATCCCACCATACCCGACTCCTCCAGTTGCCTCATCTTCTGACACTTTCTGTTCTGCCCATGGGCTCAGCCTTTATAGACCCAATTATTATGTGGCCTGATATGTTTCACACATCGTCTTGATTTCCTATTTTGGCTTCCCTTAATGATGAACTGTCATTTAGGCCAAGTGGATCCTTTCCTCTTCAAATTTCTTTGGTCATTGTTTTATTACAGCAAAAGAACCTGACTAGGGCAATGCACTCTGTAGATGAATGGATAGAGAAAATGTGGTATACATTCATAATGAAGTACTCTTCAGCCATTAAAAAAGGAACTCACAAGATCGTAGAGGGCTTAACAATTAAGAGCATTTGCTACTCAAATCCTAGGGATTGGAGTTTGGATCTCAGCGTCCACATAACAAGTTGGGTGTCCTGCCAAATCTTGTTAACTCCAGCTCTGAGTTTTCTGATGCCCCCTTCTGGTCTCCACACACGAACACGCAGGCAGTATATACATGTGCCTATACCCTCACACAGATACATATCATACATAAATAGGTAACATAAAACTCACATAAAAATTAAAAAGAAGAGAATTTTGTTACTCATGTCAATATGCATAAACCCAGATGATGTGTTGAAATATATCAGGCCACATAATAATTGGGTCTATAAAGGCTGAGCCCATGGGCAGAACAGAAAGTGTCAGAAAATGAGGCAACTGGAGGAGTCGGGTATGGTGGGATGCTAGTCAAAAGATGCATAATTACTGTGATATGAGGGAGTCCAGGTTATAGAAGCCTAGAGAGAGAGAAAGTAAATAAGAGATTGCCTGGGGCCTGGGGTGAAGAAGGTTAAGGGAAGAGAGAAATAATGATGAGTGTTAACAGTTTTAAGTTTTCCTTCCTGGGTGATTAAACTATCCAGATATTGACTGTGGCAAAAGCAGCCCAATTCTGTGAACATAGTAAGAGCAGTTGGTTTGTGTTCTTTAAATTAGATAACTAGGAGCCAGAATGGTGGCTCAACAGTCAAGAGCACTTACTACTCTTAAAGAGGACCCAGGATGTGTATTTATTATACACAACCATCTGTAACTTCAGTTCCAGGAGATCAAGCACCCTTTTCTGGTCTCTACAGACTCCTGCACACACATAGTACACAAATATACATTCAGATACACATATACACATAAAATAATGAGAAATAAGTTAGGCAGCATAGCAAGGCCAATAATACAAAGTTGTTTTAGGTTGGCAAGGTGGCTCAGTGAGTAGGGTGCTTGCCTCCAAACCTGACAACCTGAGTTCAATCCCTGGGAATTATGGTGGAAGTATAGATTTTGCCCTTTGGCCTTTACATGTATGCTGTGAGACATGTACACCTTCTCCTCATGCACACACATAAAATGAATATAATAAAATTACCTGAAGAAACAAGAACTTTCTAAGGGCTGGTGTGGTAGGCCATTTTTGTATGGAATCTTAGCACTTGGTAGGTTGATGCCGCAGAGCCCAGACTTCAAGAACATCTTTAGTTACATAGTTTAAAGCCAGCCTGAGCTACATGAGACCCTGGCTGGAGGAGAAAAAAAATATGATTGCAAAGATGTTAGGCAGTTCTTGAAATCTAAGTAAAGGGTGGAGAATCAAGCTCTAGGCCAGGCGTGGTAGTTTATGCCTGTAGATAATTCCAACATTCATGAGGGTTGGGTAGATGAATTGCCAGGATTTCAGAGGCAGCCTGGGCTACAGAATGAAACCCTGCTACCACGTTCCATCCCCTATCATCCCTACTCCAAATCACTCAGAGGAAGCAAGTCAGAGACTATTGAGCCAAATTTGTACCAATGGGACATCCTAGGGTAAAAGATGCTCCTGTTTAGAGCTGGAGGTATAACTCAAATGTTAGAGTCCTTGCCGAGCACACACAAAGCACTGGTTTTCATCCCCAGTGTCAGGTAAACCAGATGTGGTGCAGGTAATCCTAGCACTACAGAGGTGAGGGCAGGAGGTCAGAGTTCAAGGTCAGCCTGAACTCCATGAGACCATGAGACACTGCCTCAAGGAAGAGGGAATGAATAAATTGAGGAAGAGAGGAAAGGAGAAAGGAAAGAAAGAAAGGGAGAGAGGGATGGAAAGGGAAAGAGGGAAGGAAGGAAGAGGGAAGGAAGGAAAGAAAGGGGATGGGCAACTAGGTACACCATCATTCTTCGTATGTCTGCCTTACCTTTCCCCAGAGAAGTTCCACATAGATAAGCCATAAGATAGGTGGAGTACAGAACTGACTCAATAGGGTAACAGTGGGCAGGCAAGCAAGTACTTTGGCTTCCATAAAAGAAGGGTAAGCAAGAGTTCCCAAGAAGCCCCAGATGGATGGAAACTTTTTCCAAACAGGAAAAGAACTTCCATGCTTCAGAGCCAAAGATGGCAACCCAACCCTCATGAGTGTTAGAATTATCTGTCTCTGCGCACACCAGCCAAGGTGACGCCATAAATAAACCCTCCTGTACCTCCTGCCTTCCCACACACTTTCTGCCAGGTGCCCAAGGAGGATTTTTTTTTCTTCTGAAAACAAGTGACTGACAGTCCTGTGGGTGAGAAGGCTGAGCTCTTCGACAATCCAATATGCAAATTTTTCAAACATAATGGTTGAGAGAATTTGACAATGACTATCTACTCATATCCTGCTTGAGTTCTTCCAATAGCAGCTTACCCTGAATGGTTTCATAATATAGTATTTTTATTAATTCTTTGAGAATCTCATACTTTCATACAATGTACTTTGAAAACACCCACCTCCTCTTCTCTAACTTCTCTCAAATCCATCCTTCGCCTTTTCTTACTTTGAGTCCTCTCGGGTTTATTTGTTTGTTTGTTTGTTTGTTTGTTATTTTAAGAATCCTCAAAGCACAATTTCTGAAGCTCATATACTGCTCCGTATAGGATCACACATTGGAGCTTAGTGGACTTACTAGGGGCCATACCTTTAAAGAAAACTGACTCTCCTTCTCCCAGAAGCCATCAGTTGTCAACAGTTCCTCAATTAGTTAGGGGGACTAGTGAGCCCTTCCCATCACCGTGCTGGATTGTCAAATGCATGATTTTGTAAAGGCATCAACAGCTCCTGTTTAGTTCATAAAATACTGCAGTTCTGTATTTTATGCCCTCCTTGGGGCTCTCAGAGTCTGAATCACCAACCAAAGAACTGGACATAGGCCTCCCCACACATATGTAGCAGATGTGTAGTTTGGTCTTCATGTGGGTCCCAAAGAACTGGAACTGGGGCTATCCCAAAAGCTGTTGTCTGCGTGTGGAATATGTTCTTCTAGCTGGACTGCCTTGTCTAGCCTCAGTAAGAGAGGAAGCACCTAGCCTCACGCAGACTAGAAGTGCCATAGTAGAGGGATACCCAGGGGATGCCCCACCCACTCAGAAGAGAAAGCAAAAGGGGAGGGGATGGGGAAAAATTGCATGAGGGGGGGCTGGGAGGGAGGAGTGCTATGTAAAGAGAATAAGCAAAAAAAATTAAATTTAATTTAAGAAACACAGCAGTCCTGCTATTTCCAGAAGACGCTGTTTTGCTGGCATCCTACCCGGCCTCTGGCTCTTAGATCTGCCTATCTCCTTCTGCATGATGATGATCCTTTGGCCTCGGAGAATGAGTGTGATAGAGATGTCCTATTTATGGCTGACCAAGCCCGCTCAGCCAGTCAACAGGTTCTCCAGAGCAGGAGTGAGGATTAAAAAGGAAAAAGACAATTAGACAACACTGTAGATGACCCCAGTCAACTCTGAGACTGTAGGCAGGTTTAATTTTTCCCAATCTGATTTTATACCATTTTAATTACATGCAAGTATTAAGGGTGGGCAATACACTAAGGAACTAGCAAGGCAGTGAGCAAAGTCCCGTGATTACTCCATGACAGTTATTTAAAAGGGCTCGTCAGGGTGACCAAAATACCTGAGCCCACTTCCTTGTCCAAGCCCAAAATCTTACCTGAAGCCTACTTCTTTTGTTCCACCCTAAGATTAAAATTCCTGCCTTAACCTACTTCCTTATTGTAGCCTAAGGTTAGATCCCTGCCTGAGCGTCCTTCCTTGTCCTTACCCAAAGTCAGATTTCCACCAAGCAGCCCCCCAGAAGGCTCCCCACATATGGCTGAGCAGTCCACGCTCACTTATTCTCTGCTGAAGTATGAGCAACACACAAATCATCCGGGATAGAGGTGGAAATGAGGAGTCCAGTTTGATAGATGCTATGTCCATGTCTTAGTGAGGGTTTCTATAGCTGGGATAAAATACCATGGCCAAAATCAACCTGGGGAAGAAAGGGTTTATTTTAATCTTACATTTAAGAATCAGTCCAACAATGAGGGAAGTCAAAGCAGGAACCGAAGCACAGAGGAATACCACTCACCCACTCACGGCTGGCTCCTTAGGGCTCCCTCAGTTGGCTTTCTTACACAAATCAGGATCACCTGCTCAGAGCTGGCACTGCCTACAGTAAACTGAGACCTCCCAGATCAATCATTAATCCAGACAATGCCCCACAGACCTGCCTAAAGCCCAATGCTACGCAAGTATTTTCTTAATTAAGATTTCCTCTTCCGACTGAAGAAGAGACCGTCCAGAGACTGCTCCACCTAGGGATCCATCCCATAGGCAGACACCAAACCCAGACACTATTGCTGATGCCAAGAAGTGCATGCTGGCAGGAGCCTGATATGGCTGTTTCTTGAGAGGCTCTGCCAGAGCCTGACCAATACAGATGCAGATACTTGCCGCCAACCATTGGAGTGAGCGACCCCAATAGAGGAGTTATGGGAAGGAGTGTAGGAGCTGAAGGGGATTGCAGCCCCATAGGAAGAATAGCAATATCAACCAACCAGACCCACATCTCACCCCTCGAAGAGCTCCCAGGGACTAAACCAACCAAAGAGTACAAATTAAGGGACCCATGGCTCCAGCAGAGGATAGCCTTATCTAGCATCAGTGGGAGGGGAGGCCCTTGGTCCTGTGAAGGCTCAATGCCCCAGTGTAAGGAGATGCTAGGATGGTGAGGCAGGAGTGCATGGGTCGGGGTGGGGGAGCACCCTCATAGAAACAGGGGCAGGGTGATGGAATAGGGGGTTTGCAGAAGGGGAGCTGGGAAAGGGGATAACATTTGAAATGTAAATAAATAAAATATTCAATAAAAAACTACATTAAAAAAAAATATTTCTTCTTCCCAGTCATGTCTAGGTTTGTGACAAGTTGACAAAAGCCGGTACAGTCCATGTAGCAGAGTAGTAGTCGCAGCCTGTGTGACTCCTAGACAGGTCTCTGGCCAGATTCCTAGTACCAGGTGTGAGCTTCCCTCTCCCAATATTGTGGCTCAGTTACATGTGTGAACGATTGCTTGGACTTCTGCTGGGTGAATCCTGAGCTCTGGAACTCCTAGGCCCTGTGAAGAAATTGGAATTTCATTTCTCTAGACAGGCCTCTCATGTTCAGCCATACAGGGCCGCTGTCTTATTGCTGCTCATTATTGGTTTTGTTCACTTTTTGAGACCAAATTCCCAAATCGTGGAGCTAACCACTGACTATTTTAAAATTTTCTTTAACATCAACTTATTGTATAGTGGGGCAGGGGCAGGGGGACATGTCATGTGAGTGTCAGAAGACAACTTGAGACAGTGGATTTCAAGAATTGACCTAAAGCTGTCAGGTTTATCATAAAGGGCCTTTACTCACTGAGCCATCTCACTGGCCCACCACTGACTATTTTAAATGTGTAAATTGATGGGTGTATCCATACTTAAGCTAACTCCAAGACAAAGTCATCACTCTGAAAGGAGATTACATCCCATTAATCAATCTTTCCAAGTCCTGGGCCAGCAGTTCTGAAAATCAGTGATCTGTTTCTATTGGGACAGATTTTGATATAGATGGACTTATGTGCCCTGTGACTCTGTGCGTCTGGATTCTCTCTCATCTTATGCACCCATGTTCCAGGTATCAATTCTTCATCCCATTTCTGGCTGAGTCTATTCATTTTGGTGGGATGCTGGATGGAACCTAAGAATTGAAATGTGCTAGGCAAGTGCTCTACCACTGAGATCCATCCCTGATCCCCTTTTGCTTGCACTTTCAACTCCTGATGGGTTGCTTCTAATAACCTTCCCACTTCCTTGTGGAGCCCACAGGACTTAGCTCAAATCCAGCTCTGCTATCCCTCATTTGCGTGATGTTGGCCAAATGGCTCACCTTCTCTGAACATCTGTTTTCTTGAATATAGAACGGCAGTAATGACTGTGTCTGACTCACAGGATGGGTGTGAAGGTCAAGAGAGTTAGTCTATGATGAGTGTCTGTGGAAGAGCCATTAACTCTTTTCACTGGAATGAAAGCTGATGTGTTTGTGCAGCCAAGCCACAAATGCACTGAGAGGGAGTCAAATTTAAACTCACATTCAGGTCCCACAGATAGAACTAGTCTTCTACCCCACCCCACCCTTCTCCTCCTCCTCTTCCTTCTCTTCCTCCTGCTCCTGGTCCTCTGCTTCTCCTTTTCCTCTTCCTTCCTCCTCCTCTTTATTTGGAAGTCCCATACCCCTAAGAAACACCCCAGAAGTCATAATAATGGTAACAGAAGCTGAAGAAATGTGACCACTGTGGAGGTTTGATACGAATAATCCTGACAGACTCGTGTATTTGAATTCTTGACCATAGGGAAAGGCACTATTAGGAGGGGTAGTCTTGTTGGAGTAGGTGTGGCCTTTTTGGAGGAAGTGTGTTGCTATGCAGGCAGGCTTTGAGGTTATACACGCTCAAGTTACACCCAGTATGAGACACAGTCTCCTCCTGCTGTCTTCAGAGCAAAATGTAGAACTCTCAACTCCTTCTCCAACACCACGTCTGCCTGGTTTCCTGCCATGATGATAGTGAACTAAACCTCTGAAACTGTCAGCCAGACCCATTAAATATTTTCCTTTATAAGATTGCCATGGTCATGGTGTCTCTTCACAGCAATGAAACCCTACCTAAGACAGCCATGATGACAGGAAGAAAATAAGAGTGATAAAACACACACAATAGATTATTATCCAGTCTACGATCCTATTCCAGTCTGCTTCTATGGTGGTGTGATAAAAAATGCTGACCAAAAACAACTTCAGAAGGTTGCTTTACAAACTGAAGTTCATTGTGGAGGGAAGCCAGGGGAGACACTCAAGTGAGAACCCAAGGTGGGGGAGCGGGGGACAAGAGCTGAAGCAGAGACCAAGGAGGAACACATACTGGCTGGCTCAGTTTGCCTTTGTATACACCGAAGGGCCACCTGCACAGAGATGTCCCTCCCTTCACACATCAATCACCAATCAGAAAAATACCCCAAGAGACATGCCCACAGACCAGTCCGATAGAGGCAATTCCTTTGTTGCCGTTCCCTCTTCCCAGATGACTATAGTTTGTGTTGACAAAAACTAACCCACACAGTCCCCTATTATTAGAGGATTCCTGAAAATATTTTTGCTTTGTGAATAGAAAGCAGACTTCATAGGGCATGGTTAGCATTTGAGACACCCAGAAGACAAACCCAGGGTCAGAAAACAGATTAACGGGGGAGAAGGAGAAGGGAATTACTTCTTTAGGGCATGGATCATCCTGTGGGCTTAGGGAGATGCTCCTACCTCACAAGTGGGAGAACATGAGTTCAAATCTCTGGCACGCACATAAGCTGGAGAAGGGAGCATGGATCTGTGATCTGAGCACTCCTACAATAGGATAGGAGATGGAAACAAGAGAATCCCTGGAAGCTTATGGGACAGCTACCCTGGAGTCCACAGCAGCAAACCAGCAGCAAACAAAAAGACGCCATCTCAAACGGGGTCAAAAGTCAAGGACAAACACCTGAGGTTGTCCCGTGGCCCCCATATCAAACACACATACACAATTACAACAATGTGTCAGAGGATAACTTTCAGGAGTTGGTTCTGTTTCCACTTTGTTGAGGCACACTCTTGTTTCTGCCACGCCGTGGACTCCAGCTTAGCGGGTTCACATGCTTCTAAGAGATAGAATTGAGCCTGGGTCCTCTAGAGGAACACCCAGTGCTCCTAGCCACTGAGCCATTTCTCAAGCCACCTTTTTTCATTCCTTAAAATGTTTTCTCTCTTTGTGTTTTGAGACTGGAGTCTCTCTCCATAGTCCTAGCTGTCCTGGAGACCAGGCTGGCCTCAGACTCATAACTCTGCCTCTCGTCTTGCTGTAGGAGTAGTAGGATTTCACAGGCATCCCAGCACAGCATCTGGCTTTTTTTTTACATGGGTTCTAGGCATCCAGTTCCAGCCTTTGTGTTTGTAAGGCAAGTGCTTTTACTCATTGAGCTATCTCTCTGGTCATGGACAATATTTAGGAGGTGGTAAGGCTAGCAGAGCAGTGTGTACAAAGTCCTAACCTATAACAGCTAGTCGGCTCTGAGGACCCTACTTGCAAATGTCCACTGGCAAAAAGACTTGGGTTTTCCCATCCGTTTCTTGCTCAGATCATCTCATGTGGCTTTCTCTCACTCCATAAGCTTGTAACCAATGTTCCTTTTTCCTTTCTTTTTTCTTTTTTCTTCTCTCTCTCTCTCCCTCCTTTTTGTTTTTGTTTGTTTGTTTGTTTGGTTTGGTTTTTGTTGTTTTTGTTTTTTTGTTTTTTGTTTTGGGGTGTGTGTGTGTGTGTGTGTGTGTGTGTATGTGTGTATGTGTTTGAAGCAAGGTCTTTCTATGTAGCCCTGGCTGTCCTTGACCTTGATATAATACTAGGCTGGTCTTGAATTTACAGACATCTATTTGCCTCTGCCTCCCAAGGACTGAGATTAAAGGCATGTGCCATCAGGCCCAGCACACTTCTTTAAAAATGATTTCATTGCATTCTTCAATGAGCCTACAAGGGAAAGCAACAGAGAGAAATAAGAAGAAAGACAGAATATGCATTTTAAAATACAGGAGCTGCTAGGTTTTGCTGCCTTTTTCTTAGTTGGTGGCACATCGCTCCATGCCTGTCATGCTATAAATAAAGTGATTTAATTTTACCTCACCTGCTGGAGCAAATGCATCTGCAGCATCAAGGCCCACACACATTTCTTGCCAAGTTCCATTCAGAACCTTACTGCTGTGCTTGGAATCCCCCAGCAGCTTCTTTTGCCTGGAAATAAACTCTGAACTTCCTACCACCATATTTCTGACTACTGCGGAGCTCACCCTGCCAGCTCCCAGACCCAGGCGTTAGTAACTCCCCAGCTCACTTCAACCAGCTCTCCCCAAAATGTCCTCAGAGTCTTCAGCCCTGTACAGGGCCTTTGCGTTTTCTGTGACACCTTCCTGGGCTATATCCAACATCTGGCCTTGTGGGAACTGCAGACTCATGGTGAACACACACACACACACACACACACACACACGCACACACACACACACACACGCACACACACACACACACACACGCGCGCACACACAAACGCGCACACACACACATACACACACACGCACGCACACGCACGCGCGCACACACACACACAAACACACATACGCACACTCATACACACACAAACACACACATATACACACACAAACACACACACAAACACACATACACACACAAACACACACACACATACACACATACACACACAAACACACACACATGCACACACACACACACATGCGCATGCACACACACATGCACACGCAAACGCACACATGCACGCACACTCATACACACACACAAACACACACACAAACACACACACATACACACACACAAACACACACACACAAATACACATACACACACAAACACGCACACACACACATACACACATTCATACATATAGGCAAAACACATACATTTAAATAAATTTTAATTTAAAATGTTTTAAAAACGTCTCCTGGTTATATAAATGAAGCAGGCCCCTCATTGTGCCCCGTAGACCTCCATACACATACTCCTTCTCTCCTCCCACATGTTTGGTCAAATGGGGAAGGGTGTGTGCTGCTCCCAACCCACAGCCACCATGGCCCAAGTCATGCCTAAAATTTGTATCAGGACACTTACCTAGAAGAAGAGATACCAGAATCACAAAGGTTGTTTTCCCAGGGTGAGGCTTCTCCACTGTACCCAGAACATAGAGACCTTCTGACCCCTGAAATTTCCCCAAATTCAGGAAACTCAACTGCATACTTGGTGGTAGTGGGGAACTGTATTTATGCTCTCCTGTGGGAAAAATAAAAACACTTATATTATGTATCCCAATTTGGAATTAAATGGCATTTATAAGCCTTCCACGTTGGCATTAGCATCCTATATGGTGGGAAACACTAGAACTAGATCTC
>JADRCD010223063.1:22229-47455 GCA_019843815.1 Montemys delectorum
GTGTGTGTGTGTGTGTGTGTGTGTGTGTGCGCGCGCGCGCGCGCGCACTGTGAGTATGCTGGTGCCCTGAAGGCCAGAAGAAAGTGTTAGATCCCTGGAAGCTGGAGTTATAGGCAAGTATAAGACACTTGATATGGGTGCTAGAAACTGAGTCCTGTGGAGGAAGGGAGCAGCCAACCTTTTAAACTGCTGAGCTCTCTCTAGGCCCTATTTATTTTGGCGTTCACTAGTTTGTTATGTATATATAGGTATACACGTGCTGGAGCCTGCATGTCTAAGTCAGATGCCATGTGGGAGCCTGTTTTCTCCTTCAACCTTGTGGGTCCCAAAGATGGAGCCCAGGTCCTCAGGCTCAGCGGAAAGTACCTTTACTTGATGAGCCGGCTCACTGGCCCTTCATCTCTTTGGACAAGGACTCCAGCTGTGTTAGAGCCCACCCTTGTGACCTCACTTTTCTCCAGCCATCTCCTTTAAAGATACCAGCACACCTGAGACACTGAGGTCTACTGTTTCCCTAGGAATTTCAGGTGGCAAACACACATCAGCTAAAACACGCTTTTGCTTGGTGTGAATATCTCTGACTTCTGACACCATCATGTGGGTTCTCCCAGTGCTTGGAGCAATCTACTCAATCTGATTGGCCCCAGAGTCTCTTAGCTGTTAACCTCCAAACTGAAGTAGTCTTTCTGTAGGGAGGTGGGAAGCTCATGAAATCCACAAGAAACTTACAAAAAAGACTCATCCCACCTGTACCCCTGCCCCCACCCCTCCCCCACTCCTGCCACCATCAGAGGCTACAGTAGAAACAATCAATTGATGGGGGAGAGGAAGCTGGTCAGTGGAACTGTCTGGAAGATATCAGGGATCTCCGGGAATGCAGGATTTACGCGACATCGTCCATGTTGGTGTCACAGCTTCGCAGTTGCCCATGCCCCAGCAAGTGGCTCCAGCGCAAGGATTAGTTCCCAGGCTGTACTTGGATGGAACCTTTCCTCCCTGCTGTCTGTGCTGTCTATCCCAGGTGACCAGAGGGCTCCTGTGTGAAGTAACACAACAGAGCTGCTTTCCTGGTGATCTTTGGATGGACGGCACCAAAACAGTGAGAGCTGGAGGAGACGGGCAGGGAGGAAGACAGGGAAAGAAGGGAAGAGACGGGAGCTGCAGCTCTGTTAAAGATTCTATAAGGCCAAAGGACGGAACTTGGAGAGTGTAGTTTAAAATGTTTCAAACCAGAGCCCCGCAGCCCAATTATCTCAGGCTATTTTTATTCCCTTTGAAAGCGTTCCATTGGCCACCCCTGTGTGTGACCTAACATCCTATGACTATCAAAACCTTCAAATGTTATCACCAGAAATGAATTGAATTATTTGACATCCAGCTGGTGTCAGAACTAGGCTCCCAGGTGGAGGAAATACATTATTAAGGGTTTCATGAAGCAATATGAAGTGAGAAATACCCTTATTAAAAGATCCTAGGAAACGAAATGCCCTTAGAACGTATTCTTAGTACACCACCAACTTCCACCAATCTAAAAGCCAAGAATGGCATCAGATAGCGACAGAAACCTGTAGCAGGGATTCCCTGCAAGGAATAGTATTGGTCCAGGACCCCCAAGATCAGGTTCTCAGCACAAAGGAGATCTATTTGCCTCAGAGGGAGGGGGGGGGGGGGGGGGGGGGACAAGAGACAAAGACTGGAGATAGAGTATAAGGGAGAGGGGAAGGGAACAGGAATGAGGGAAGGGGTATTTGTCCCAGAGGGACAAAGGACTGCCTCTGGATAGAGAGGAGACAGACATGGCTGTTGCTAGGTAACTGTTGGGCAGAGCATAACAGGAATGCCAATACTATTCATTTTGGGTTCCATAATAACCTATCACGTATTCCCTTTGGGGGAAGGAGTGTGGTTTGGAGGTAAGTATTCTGGTTTTGCCTTGCCATCAACAGTAGCTGGCACAAAGGAAAGCACCCACTCCTGAAAGACTGATCAAAAGGGAAGAGGGCTTCCCAAGTGTTCCACCAGACAAAGATTCCAGCTGCTTTTCTGGCAAGATGTACGAGAGAACAGCCAAAGTGGAGCGGCACCAGTCAGAGCACCCCAACTTTCTGTCTTGACATCAGAAACTAGAGCAGTGGAGAAAGGGAGAGAATAAGGGGGCAGGACAGGACAGTCTGTGCTCAGCTCCACTCCTTTGTCCTGTGAGGGTCTGATTCAGGCTTGCCCTGGGTTAAGAGATGCAACTTTGAGCTGATCCACAGTTAACCATTTTCATAGTAAGTTAGGCTAGATGTTAAGGCCCCTGAAATTCCAACCGTCGGATAATCCCCAAACAACAATAAAATATAGATGGCATTCTCTAGATTTTGGCTTAGGGGTGAAAAGGGGAAAGAGGAGGAAGAGAAAAGAGGAAGAGGAGGAGGAGGAGAAAGGAAAGAAGGAAGGAAGGAAGGAAGGAAGGAAGGAAGGAAGGAAGGAAGGAAGGAAGGGAGGGAGTGAGGGAGGGAGGGAGAAAGGAAGGGAGGGAAGATAAAACTGGACTTTAGCTGGGCAGAATGCCACATATGTTTAACTACAACACTTGGGAGGCAGAGGCAAACAGATCTCTGTAAGTTCAAGGACAGCCTGGTCTACATAGCAAGTTCCAAGCTAGTCATGACTACATAAGGAGACCCTGTCTCAAAAGGCATGTATGTGGTGGGGATGGAGAAATGGCTCCATGTTTAAAAGCACTAGCTGTTTTTCCAGAGGCCCTGGGTTCAGCTCCCAGCACACACACAGTGTTGCACAACTATCTGTAACTCCACTTCCAGGGGTTCTCATCTGTCTTCTGAGGGCACGAGGCACATACATGTTATACAGACACACAGAGAGCCAAAAACAATCATACACATTTAAAATAAAACAAAAAGGAAGGCTCAGACACACAGAGCATGAAGAAGGATGAGAAAGGTAAAGCTGTTTTTTTGCTTACACAGGGAGCCCCGATTTCATTTCTGAAGATACTTGCAACATTCATTTATTTATTTTACACATGTATGTGGAAGGGCCATTGAAGTCAGCTCTCTCCTTCCACCATGTGGGTGCCAGGAATCAAAGTGAGGTCATTAGATTTGGTGGCAACTGCCTTTTTTTTTTTTTTTTTAATTCTTTGTATAGTTCTTTGTTTCTTTTTTCTTTTCTTTTTTTATTAATCATTCCAGTCATTTACATCTCAAATGATATCCCCTTTCCCTGTTAGCCCTCCACAAACCCCCCATCTCACATCTATCCTCTCCCCACTCTCCTTTGCCTCTATGAGGGTGCACCCCCACCCCCCACCCTCTCCTGGCCCCACCGCTCCAGCATTCCCCTACATTGGCAATCACCTTAGTAGCTGAGTGCTTACACTGGTGCGAGACTTCATTTTTAAAATTCTTCTATTGTGTTTACTTTAGTTCAGACTAAAGAATATTTTAATTTTAGAATAATATCAGATTATTGATATTTGTATTAGCATTTTTCACTTGCCTAGGCAAGTTGCCAACTGCAGAGTTCCTAACCATCTTCCCAGATTGTCTTCTGTTACCATCTCATATCCCTAAGATACCTCGTCACAGCTAATGAGTCACATGGTCACACTGTTGTTGACGGTAGTTCACAGTGTACTCACATTCCCTCTGCTTTGACTTAATGTTATATCTGTCTCAAGATCCTGTGACATTTGTTCCTCCTATCTCCCTAGTCTCCTCTTGGCCTTGGCAGTTCACAGGCTTTCATTGTTTTAGTAACCTTGACAACTTTGAGAGCACCAGTGAAGGATTTTGTAAAATGTTCCTCATTTGGGGTGTGCTCCAGTGTGCGTGTGTGTGTGTGTGTGTGTGTTCCAGAGTGTGAGTGTGTGTATGTGTGTGTGTATGTGTGTATATGTGTATGTGTGTGTGTATGTGTGTGTTCCAGAGTGTGTATGTGTATGTGTATGTGTATGTGTGTGTGTATGTGTGTGTTCCAGAGTGTGTGTGTGTGTGTGTGTGTGTGTGGTGCATGTGCCTGCGTGTGTGTGTATATGTGTATGTGTGTATGTGTGTGTGTATGTGTGTGTGTATGTGTGTATGTGTGTGTGTATGTGTGTGTTCCAGAGTGTGTATGTGTATATGTATGTGTATGTGTGTGTTCCAGAGTGTGTGTGTGTGTGTGTGTGTGGTACATGTGCGTGCATGTGTGTGTACACACGTATGCATGAATGTATGTATGTATGCATGTTCACATATGTGAGGATTCTTGTGCATCAATGTGCACATACATGTGGAGGTCAGAGGCTAATGGCAATTGTCTTCCTATGTCCCTCTTCTGTTTATTCACTGAGACAGAGTCTCTGGCTGAGTGCTGGGCTTAAAGAGTTTGCTTGCCACTTAGCAGCACGGATTCCTCTGTCTTTGACTCCCAAGACCTGAGATTAAAGAGAGGCCACCGTAGTTCCATAGCTTACCCACTGGTTGTCTCCTCCAAACCGGGAGCCAAGTCTTCCAAAGTCCACGACAATAGGGGACATTTACCATTCAATTAACCACAGACATGGAGTCATCATCGTATTGGCTGGTGACATTGGCCTTGGTCTCTGGCTGAGGAAGCACTTGTCAAGTTTCTCAACTTTAAAGTTCTTTCTTTTTATTTTTCCTTTCCAGGGATGTTTATTTGGGAAGGGAGTCAATGTGTTCAGACCGTTCTTTAGGATCAAGTTCCCACTGTTCTCTGTTGTCCAGCTAGTCTTGGGATTGGGGCTTGTTAGTGTTTGGGCAGCTTGCCAGGGGTCACATCATTTTTAAAAAGGACTCTCTCTCTCCTAGCAGCTATAAAATGCCAATAGGTCAATTAGTGGTGGCATTATGTGCTAGCCTTTGCTCTTCTAGGTGGGACTTTAGCTGGAGCTTGAATGAGTTTTGTTCATAATGTCACATCTCCATAAATTCATAAGTGTGTCTGACCTGTTATATCTGGAAAACACTTTTACTTGAAGTTATCCACCACTTCTGGCTCTTAGAGTCTGTCTGTATCTTCTGAACAGATCCCCGAGCCTTGGGGGGATAGTGTAATATGAACATCCAGTTTAGGGCCGAGAACCCCAGAGTATTTTGTTCTCTATACAGTGACCAGTTGAGAGTTTCTGCGTTAATTGCTCTGGAAGGAGAAGCTTCTCTGACAAGAGCTGAGAGATCATTTATCTATGAATACAGTAATAAGTCAGTGTTTTAACACTTTGTTTATTCGGCAGAACATCATTGGCTCTCCCCTGGGGCCTATAACCTATGTAGCCATAGATTCTTGGCCCTTTAATACTTTAATAGTTCTAGGTATGGATTCTCTGCCATCCTCTGTGGATAGACATTCAGACTGTTTGTAGCCCTAGATTATTAGGAATATAGCTGCTATATATGTTCTAGTTTTTATTGTGGGTGAATGTCTTCATTTTTCTTGAATAAATAAATACCTGAGAGTAGACTTGCCAGATCAAGGTAGGAGTTCTGCAGAGAGACAGCACAAATGGATGGATGAGTGATGGATGAATGAGTAAGTAGACAGAGGAATGGATGGATACATAGATAGATAGATAGATAGATAGATAGATAGATAGATAGATAGATGGACTGACTGACCCCATTACTGGCACCAAGTTCTGCATTGGTTAACTTTTTATTTGAGTTTAGGATTCTAAAGGGAAAAGCTGTAATGTTGGGTGGGTGTGGGGTGTGGGGTGCGGGGTGCGGGGTGCGGGGTCACAACAGCAGAAGACTGGAGCTGGAACCTTAGAGATCAACTGCAAGCATGAAACAGCGAAAACAGATGAAGATGTTACAGGTATGGAATGGAGTGTGAACTTACCCTTTTCTAACCCTCAGTGGATGGAGGAGAGGCAAGAATCTTGCATCTGTGAGATGAATTGAAATCTAATCTCTAATAACTGCTCTCAGACACACCCAATGTAAATAAAGAAATAATATTGGATATTGTACTAATAATCCATGTTTCCCGCAACCCAGTCATGTTAGCACATAAAATTAGCAACTCTACCATGTGGATTCACATCAGGTAGCTCAGCTGTGAGGTGCAAGCTGTCAGTTATTTGAGTATGAGCTTGAACATTACCCTCACGCGGGAAGAGCCATTGCCTAAATGTCTTCTGTACCCAGAAGCAATCCTTTCTTCCCATTACACACTCAAGTAGAATGTGCACTTATCCTAATTGTTATTAGTATATTGTAGATTGCAATTTATTTCTCTCTCTCTCTCTCTCTCTCTCTCTATATATATATATATATATATATATATGTATATATAGAATATGATCTAGTTCCACATATGAGAGAAAACATGAAATATTTGTCCTTGTAAATCTGGATTATGTCACTTAATGTGAGGATCTCCAGTTCCATCTAATTTCCTGGAAATAATGAGCCATTCTTCTTTATCGCTGCACACAATTCCATTGTGTGTATATGTAACACTTTTTTTTTTAACTCCATTCATCTGCTGATGGATACCCTGGCTGATTCTTGACAAGTGTGCATAGTGCTGCAGTAAATGCAGATGTGTGGGCATCTCAGGGGTAGCTTCACTTAGTATTTCCTTTTTCCTAAAGGCATACACTACACTTCTTCTTTGCCTGACCCGCTACCTAATCATGGGGAGCTATTATCCATAGGAGGCTGTGTTACTTGCTCTTAGGACACAAAGCAGTGCCTGGAACACTGTACTGTGTATGAGGCATGGAGGGCAATGAGTCATAGCTGATTCCATTTGATGAGGACCTACTATGTGCTAGGAATAGGAAGCAGAATGTGGTAATATTTCTGGGAGGCTCCAGCTATCTGGCTAAGCAGTAAGGCTTCTATAGTCTGTGTGGAGTCCCTCAGCTTCTAACCTGCCCTCCCCTCTGTCAGGAAGGGCTGCGTGTGAGGCCCCCAGAGAAGGTACATTACTATCCCTCCAGAGCTTCTCTCGCATTCTTCTGGCTCAGCATCACCGTGCCTCCTTCCTCTGCTTGCCCCTTGCATGCCAGTGAGGCACGGCGTCTGCATAGACCAGAGCTTGCAGACCAGCCAATCCCAACCCACGGACAGGTTTTATTTGGCCCACATAGTCATTTTTTTTTATTTGAATTCATTTTAACATTTAAAAGCTGAGGGATTTTGCTTTAAAAATATCCAGATTTCAGTCTTCGTTTGGAAATTTGGAACATCTGGTAAGGCTGGGTTCCTCTTCCCATATGGCAACACTGGCTGAGACTCAGTGGCGTGAAGCACGTGCCCAGAACCACCTTCTCTACCCCAGCTTGAAGTAACACCCGTGGGGCCTGAGGTTATTGGGAATAGTGTCCCCAGCTGGGGACTCTAGAGACCGATAAGGACCATATCTCCATTTCTTCATATCTCCTTATCCAGATGAAAGAAATGGGGTATAGCGCCAGTTGCAGGCCAAGCTAACAGACCTGTATCAGACAGTATCTCTCATGGAATAGGACAGGCATCTTGAGTTTAATCAATGCCAACTGAAGCAATTCCCCAAAGGGGCTGCCTCCTGGGAGCAAACTGCACCTGCAGGGGGCAGACAGGTGGAGACAAATGGAGTGAAGGGGCAGACAGAGAGGCAATCAGTTCAAATCGCCCCCCCCCCCCATCGCTCTCCCTCTTCCCCCTCTGTGTGTGTGCCTATGTCTGTGTGTCTGTGTCCGTATGTCCATGTATCTGTGAATCTGTACTAGATTACTATTTCTCATTGGAGCTTTTGATTCTATGAGTTGAGATGCCACTACTTGCCTTCTCTGGCTCTTGCTTGTTTTTTAAACTGACATAAAATATTTATCCTTTCAGTTTTATAGATGGGGGAAAAAGACTTTAGATTCAGAACTCACTTAAAGTCAGTTAGAATACCTCCAGCTGCTTACCTCAGAGTCTTTGTCTTTTCCAAGCCCCATACAGACCATTTGGTTGGGATGGTGGGAAACATGAGTCCATCCAACTTCTTACATCTACTTGTTCCTGTCATTACTATTGACACCATCACTGCCATTACCATGCCAGCATCATTACTGTCATCACTAACATTCTGGTCACAATCACCATCATCACCATCACCACAATCACCGCTGCCACTGTCATCATGATCATCATCACTAACATCATCATCACCACCATCGTCATCACTATCATCATCATCCTCTTCGCATCACCATCCATCGCTATCACCATCACTACCATCCCTAGCATCATCATCAACATCACCACCATCTTCATCACCACCATCATCAACACCATGAAAACTCTTATCATCTGCATGATCGCCATCATCATTATCACCACCGCCATCATCATCAGGAGCTGCATCACCATCACCATCACCACCATTATGACCATCACCATTATCACCACCAGCAGCACAACTCTGCCATCCCTATGACTACCATCAGTATCACCAGGACTATCACAGCCATCACCAACACAATCACCATTACTTCTCTTCCTAGCCCTTTTCTACAATTCTCAACCAAAATGCAGGGATGGGATGGGGGAGGGGTCAACTTTTACTCCTTTCTATCCAATGTCCGCCCCTAGCCAGGCAGAAACACTACTGGGCGTTCCAGGGGCAAAAATTAGCCCACCTACACACCAAAAGGGACAGCTGAGCAGCACCCTGGGAATGGTAGTTTTAGGTCACACAGGTCTGAGTGATGATTCCATGGTGGCCAGATTCCCTCCAGGGATACCTGCCTCCCATCATCTATCTGTGTGACTTTAGCAGCTTCCCATGAGACCCAACACAAATATTTTGGCTAGAAGATAGTTCGTAAACTTTATAGTGAGTGGCAAGTGGTGGGGGTCACTATATAGAGTGAAGCAGTTTGGAGGAGGGCTCAGATATGTGAGAAGCCACCATAGCCAGATGGGATGAGTCCCTATATAGACAATTAGGACCCTATCACAGTTGGTGGGATCCTTATATGAACAGTCCTCACGGCATGCGTAGGTCTTTCTGGAAGGGTCTGCTCACACAGGAAGATTTCTGTCTAGAAACTGTGTCCATATACAGGTTATGACAAAATGTGTCGCGGAGGAGGAGACTTTTACCGAAGCAGAGGCCGTCTTTACAAACAGAAAAGTGAGGGATTTCCCATTGGCGCGCCTGGCTGAACGCTGCTCAAATACTAACGACCTTTACACCAAGGTGAAGGTTTTACATAAGGATAAAGAGCTTGTGCGCTTGAAAGAGAAATCCCAGTATCCTGGCTCTTGTACGGACAGGGACAAGGCGGGCTAACCCATTTTGTTCTCACCAAGCACAGCCCCTGGGTACCACTGACTTGAGCGAAGACCCTCACCTGCTCAGGCAGCAGGTGGGAGCCCAGGAGAGGGCGGAGCAACGGGGCCCACTGCTCACGCCGCATTGCCTCCGGTGGCCGCCAGAGGCAGCACTGAGGCGCTGCCTCGCCTCCCCCCTCCCCAATCTCCATCCCCCGCCCTCCGGGCTCCTGCTCCCGGGAGCCCCGCAAACCCCGCTCCGCCCGCGCCCCGCACAGCACCGAGGTTCCCAGCCCGGTCCGCCCCGCTGCCCCTCCCCGGGGCCATGGGGGCACCCCCGGGCTACCGACCCTCTGCCTGGGTGCATCTCCTCCACCAGCTGCCCCGCGCCGACTTCCAGCTCCGCCCGGTGCCCAGCGGCTTTGCTCCCCGCGACCAAGAGTACCAGCAGGTGGGATGGCAAACCTGGGCCAGGTCCCCTGGGAACAGGAGGCTGGGTCAGAGTTCCGGCGTCTTTAGGGGCTGGGGACCCGGCCTGCATTTGTGAGTACAAGTCTAAGATTAGAGTTAGAGAGCTCATACCTTGAGGTTCCCCTAGGACGTGCGCTGGGGGTGCAGAGACCCCTCTCTTCCTAGATAAGGAGAGCTGGGATTCTAGATTTCCAAGAATCCTGAACGGAAGGAGATGGGGCCCCAGCATTTGGGTTTCTGAGGCCTGCCTGGAAAGCCTAGTCTCTAGGGTCATCTAAGGAAAGGTCCGATCCTGAGGTCCCAGGCGAGAAGGACCCCGCCCCCACAGGATCCCAACTGGTAAATATGTCCCAGATTAAAGAAAAAAAAATGGGGGGGGGAGAGGGAAAGGACTGAGGAGAGGGAAGACCGGGGAGGCAGCCGAGGTCTGGGACGGATTGATCTGGGACGGACTGATATCCTCAAATAGGGAATAGAGACCAGGACTGGGGAAACAGCTGATGTGACATGAGGATTCAAGGTGCCTTCAGCCTGTCCCAGGAGGGAAGGGGTTGTTAGGGTGCCAGAGAGGGTTGGCACAGAAATGTGGTTAGGTTCTGGGCTAAGGAAGACAACAGGCCTGGTTCCCAGGAGGGTGAGGCTGGTGGTGGACCCTCACAGACTCTAGGGTCCCTAGGGAAAGAGGCCCAGCTGCAGCTCGTGGGGGCGGAGGTGCTGTCCCCTGACCCAGTTTAATTCAAGTCCTTGACTTTGAGATTAATGAGGAGAAAAGCTTGGCTGAGCTGGGGGGCCAGGTGGGGGGCTGGGAGTTGGCCTTGCCCTCCCCTCAAGTCTGAACCTCTGTCGCTGCCCAGGGTGGCTTCTGGGAAAGGAGCACAGGTTTGGGAGAGCTTCGAGGGAGGGGGAATGTTCCCAGAAAAGCAGCAAGGGGGATCGTGTGCTGGTGTGCTTGCTATTTGGGTCATGGCTGGCACAGCCTGAGCGGCTCCTCCCTGCCTACTCCACCCGCCCCTTCTCCCCTCCAAATGAGGACCGCCATCCCCTCGCCCACAGCCACTTACACAATCACAGCCTCCAGCCGGTCGGTCCACCCACTCCCAGCCACACTCACGGGGCTTATGGCTCTAGAGAGTTCCTCAGCCACGAGGGATGCCTCCCCTGGTCCCCCAGTACCACCACAGTTGCCCAGAGCAGTTCACTCAACCCTCAACCCGATACTCATCAGTCAGAGTCACAGCTGAGGTACACACAGTTGCATCCCTGGGACATTATTCTTCATGGAAATGACCACTGTGAGCACAGAAAGATAAACTGTGAGAGACTCGAGATAGGACCCGAACAAGCATATAACTGTCACACATACACAACACACTCATGTGTACACCATCACACACACAGGCACACACATACATTATGCACACCTACTCCATCTCACAGGAGCACAAGCTCACACACACACACACACATGCACACACACGCACACACTCAGTCTACTTAACACAACTCACTGACTGAAGCAGCTGTGTTCTGAAAGCATTAATGCCCACGAGTATTCTGTTGCATACAGACATGCAGCATGATCTGCACAAACACCTCATACTCTCTCTCTCTCCATATACCCGCAGCTGGTAGAAGGCAAATTCACAGCCACATCAAGTTGCACTGCACACACTTGTCAGGCACACAGGCAGGCAGCTGTGCCATAGTTTAAGGAGAATGGCCCCTGGGACTGCAGGGTTGGGATTCCAGATTTCACACTTCCATTACCCTGCTATGTAACTCTAGGAAAACTGTGTCCAGCCCTGGGCCTTTAAGAAGACATGAGACACAGGTCTCCTGAAAGACCCTACCATATGCAGAGTTCACTATTCTATAATTTATTTGAAACATGGCCTCGCTCTCTAGTCCAGGCTGGCTGGAGTTTGTGCATTGGTCTAGCCTGAAACTGCGGCGGTTGGTTTTCTCACCTCAGCTGCCCGAGTGCCGGCGTTACAGGCTTGTACTACCACACTTAGGTCAGAGCCACCCTGTTCTGCAAGGCCTTTGTAGCTGTAAACATCCTTTCTGCCTACCTTTCCTTTCCTTACCTTTGGGTCTCGCCACACATTCTGCTCTGTCTGCTTTTTTCTATAGTTCTTTATGTGCCCCTCTTTGTCTTGTCTCTTCATCTCTGTCTGTCTCTCTCCTCTATCTCTGACTTAATCCTTCTGATGTTTTGTGTGTCTTATCTCTACATCTCTCTCTTCTTTCCTTGTCATCTCTTTTGCTCATTCAGTCTTCCTTCTCTATCTCCATCCCTGAGCCTTCCTTCCTCTCTCTCTCTCTCTCTCTCTCTCTCTCTTTCTCTCTCTCTCTCTCTCTCTCTCTCTCTCACACACACACACACACACACACACACACACACACACACACAAGCTGTCACAGCACCCGTGTTTCCATCCCCAGCCCTGGGGTGACAGACTCAGTTGCAGTGGGTGTGTGAGCAGGGAGGGAGAGAGAGGTAAAGGGAGGAGACTACCTCTCCTGTTCTGACATACAGAAATGGGAGCCTTCCTGCCCCTGATTCCCATACAGTTCAGAGAGAGTATCAGCGAGTCCTTGGGCCATGTTTCATTTCCATTGCCATGCAGCTGAGGAGGAACTTCTTGTCTGGGACAAGAAAGGGCCCTCCCAAGCTTCTCAACACCTCTTCTTCAGGCCCTGCTGCTGGTCGCAGCCTTGGCTGGGCTTGGTTTAGGCCTGAGCCTCATCTTCATCGCTGTCTACCTCATCCGCTTCTGCTGCTGCAGGCCTCCAGAACCCCATGGGGCCAAGAGTCCCCCGCCCGGAGGAGGCTGTGTCACCTGGAGCTGCATCGCCGCCCTTCTCGTGGGCTGGTAATGGGGCCCCAGGGTGGGTAGGGGGTGGGGACAGAGTTTCCTATACTTGCTGTAAGTCTTCTAATTCTGGATACCTTGAGTATGAGCCCAGAGTTAGGAGGGAGAACCCCTAGGCACTAAGAGTGCAGGCCTGCCCTTTGAGTGGAGAGGGACAGAAAGGCTTAAGGAGGATGAAGCAGCCTGCCTGGGAGTAGAAAAGAAAGCCTGCTACAGGCTTGGAGATTTCAGTGGTTCTCTTATGGGCCAGTGGTGCTATCTAGGGGAGGGAGATACTCTCTAGACTTCAGTTTCTCCGTCTATAATGTGTGTTTTGCAGTACTACCTATATGCTAGTTACTCTGAGAATAGACTAGAGAGTGCACAGTGCATGGGTCCTGGATGTCCCCTGTGAGTGTTAACACTGATCAAACTCATTCATTCATTCATCAACTCATCAGTTCAACAACTGAGCATAACTACTCTGTGCCAAGCACTGAACACGCCAGAGAAGGCACTCTGTGATTTCAGCCAGAGTCCCAATCAGGGAAACAGACCTTACAGGGTCACCACCAGGAGCATCCACTCAGCCCACACTACAGCTGGGCCTGAGTTCTTCTTGTGATGAGAGCTGTGCTCAGAGTTGCCACACCTGGTCCTGAATAAGGGAGCCTCAGGAAGGGAGAGAACATGACTTTTCAAGCATATTTGGTTTAAGAGGCAAGCGAGAGTCAGATACAATGGTGTAAGAACCCTCCAGGGTCCCATTAAGAACTCCCTAGGAGTTTCATCGAACTTGACACCAAGATTGCTGGCTCTGAGTCAAGCCCCTGCGAGGTCGTGGTTAGTTAGGGGGGCTGAGACCTCCTGGGGACCTCATACATGGCCAGCAGGAGTCCTTTAGGGATATTGTGTCCCCTCTGGCCAGCTGGGGGTATATCCTGGAGGACTCCCCCCAGCCTGGGCTCTGGGCCACTCTTCCTCATTGTAGGAAGAAGAGGGTGTGTGTTTGGGAGTATATGGGGGTTGGGCGCCCTATAGCCAAGATGTTTTTTTCTCATCAGGCTCTCCAGAATGGGGTTGGATGGGGGTGGGATGTTGACAAAGGCCCAGTGGGGGTGAGACACAGCCCCAGCCCCCTCAAAGCCTAGGAACAAGGGGAGCTTTGTAGGGTTCTGAACAATGGGGCAAGGGCAGTAGGCTCCCATCCAAGGGATGAGGTGGGGCCTGTGTAGCCCAAGGCTGGGAACTGTGAGGGCATCAGGCTCTCGCCCCCTCCAGTGTGAAGTACAGACTAAGGGAAGAAACTGGGTCCCCATCTCAAGCTCTACAATGGAAGTCTGTGTGTCGGCTGGGCAGGGACAAGGGCCCAGCTCTTGGCCTGGCCTCCAGCCCTCCCTCCCTCCCACTTTCTCTCACTCAGTCTCTTCCAGCTGGCCAGATGCCTGGATCCCTGGGCATCATAGGGGAAGGCTTAGAGCTCTGGGCGCAATGTCTTTTACAAAAGAATAGGGTCTAGGGCATTTAGGAGGAAGGGTAAGTAAGGAACACCTGGGCTAGAAGGGGCAGCGGTTGGCCTAAGGCTGGGAATGCCGAAGGGCTTTGCAAAGATGTGGGAGCTGGCCGGCAGCTGGCCATTATTAGGAACTGATAACCTTGAATCCAGGGCTAGCTAGGCAAAAACCAGGGCTCCATTCTGGGGGGGGGGGTGTGTGAGTTAAATCTGGGGGCTCCTTCTTTCCCACCACTCCACCCACCATTAGCATCACAATGACGTCTCTCCAGCAGGGGGAGCGAGGTCTTCAGGTTACCTTGGCAACTGGTGGAGGCCAACCTTGAGCTGTTCTTTTTCCCACGGAGGATGAACCAATAGGGTGGATGCAGAGATCAGATAGGCAAATGAAGAAGCGGGGGAGGAGGGTATGTGTGTGGAGGCATGGTGCCACCCTCCAGGGTCTGAGACTGGTTGGTATTTCTTCTTCCTTTTCCTTCCCTTCAGTGCAGGCATTGGCATTGGTTTCTATGGTAACAGCGAGACCAGCGATGGGGTGTCCCAGCTCAGCTCAGCACTGCTGCACGCCAACCACACACTCAGCACGATTGATGACGTGGTGAGAGAGCCAGCCACTGACTAGACCGCAGGCTCCTGCCCCACATGGGGATGCGGTCCCCACTGGAGAGCAAAAGCAGACAAGTCAAAGCAGATTTCAGATCAAAAACTTAATCCCCAGATGCGGAGCTGCAAACTCAGACCTGCAGACATTAGACCATATGTTCAACCCCAGCCCTGCAGACTGGAGCTGGATCTGGATTCAGATTGAGCCTGAAGACTCACATCCAGCCCCGGGCCTGCACTTTGTATTCAGTTTATATTCCAAGCACTCCAGCTCCTGCCCTCAGGCCAGGTCCAAAGCTACAGATCCTATCCTTGGCCCAAATGCAAGTTCAGGAACACCCCCCTCCCCCAAGCCCCCTCTGTGAGCTTTTATATACCCAGGATTCCAACCTTGAGGTTCAGTACCTACTAATCAGATTTCAGACCCCAACCTCAAAAAACGCAGATGCAGACTTCAGACCTTAGACCCCCCTCTCCCTTCCATTTTGACCTAATTTCAATGCTGGGGTTAGAATCTTTATCTTAGACTCAAGCCCCCTGAACCAACTAGAGCTCCTGACAAGACCTGGGAGCTTCACACCTTGAGTCACCTTCTCCTCAGTCTCCAGATCTCAGGCACCTGACCAGACTCCAGATCTCAGGCACTCCTTAATCCTTCTTCACCACCCCCTTCCCACCCCCTACCCCCAGACACCTTATCCTTCATCCACAACCCTAGACTTTGGGTAACC
This sequence comes from Montemys delectorum, assembly GCA_019843815.1. Lineage (NCBI taxonomy): Eukaryota > Metazoa > Chordata > Mammalia > Rodentia > Muridae > Montemys > Montemys delectorum. The sequence continues at coordinate 37,672 of JADRCD010223063.1, forward strand.
ACCATCCCAGAAACGATGTCATCTCTCCAGGTGCTGGAAACGGTCGAGAGGCTGGGTGAGGCAGTGAGGACAGAACTGACTACCCTGGAGGAAGTGCTGTCAGACCGCATGGAGCTGGTGGCTGCCACTCGGGGAGCCCGAAGGCAGGCTGAAGCTGCAGCTCAGCACCTGCAAGGACTGGCCTTCTGGCAAGGAGTGTCCCTGAGCCCAGTCCAGGTGGCTGAAGATGTGACTTTCGTGGAGGAGTACAGGTGGGAGCCGGGCTTCCCTCCTGGGGGATGTGCTACTGGCTGGCTCCTGGTGGGTGGAGACAGGATGCTGTCCATCATTCTATAGGCCCGCCCCACTGTGAATGTAAACCAGGTCTGATCTACTCAGTTGTGGCAACACTGAGGGCCCACCCTCATAGTTACACACCCTGTCAATGACTACCTCTCTCACGCACTTACTCAGCCATTCCAGGAGTGATTCAGCAGGTACATCACTGTACCACACTTTGCTCCTGGACTAACCCTAGTAGCAATCCTACCTACTAGATTATTCCGGAGGCAACTGTGTTCATCGTGCCACTACTTAATTTAACATCTGGTGAGAGACAGCGTGGTGCACATGTGATTGGGGACCTCAGCGTCAGGAGGCCAGTCCGTATTTGTAGGTCCTTAAACAAGTTTCTTTCCATCCCTGGGTCTTAGTTTTCCCACTTTAAAGTGAGTCCTGTCATGCATAGCTCAAAATGGACTGTGGAGAGTTAGTTAATAACTTTGAGTGTCTGAAACAAAGAACACTCAATGACAGATGAGACAATGCCAGTAAAATACAGATATGCCAAGCAATAGGGATAACACAAGAAATTCCACGTAGGACAGACTTTTCTCAGCTGGGAGAGCAATATAAAATAGGCCCACGAAGCCAGGCCTGGGGATATAGGCCTGTAATCTCAACTGCTCCAAAGACTCAATAAAAGGATTGAAAACTCAAGCCCTCTTTGAGCTACAGATTTCAAGGCCAGTATGAATGAATAACTTAGTGAGACATTGTCTCCAAATAAAAAGTAAAAAAGCTGAGGATGTGATAATGGAAGAATATTTGCCTAGAATCTGCTCATAAAGGATTGAGAGTGTGACTTTGCGGAAAAACATCTGCCTAGAATCTCCCAGTGAAGGGTTGGGAATGTGGCTCACTTACCTAGAACCCACTACTGAAGAGCTGGGAATATGACTCAGGGATAGAGTTGCCTACCTAGCCTGTGTGAGGCTCTTTGTTCATAGTAGCATCCAGAGGGAGAGGGGAGGCCTGTAGAGCTAGTTCAGTGGGTAAGAGCACTTACTGTGCTTCGCTTGTAGAGGACCTAGGTTCAGTTCCCAGCGCTCAGATGGCAGCTCACAACTATCTGTAACTCCAGTTTTGTGGGATCCAAGACTTTCTTCTCACCTCTGCAGACACCAGGCTTGCATTTGGTAGACTACATACATACATACGTGTGAGCAAAACACTTGTACATATAAAATAAAAATATTTTTAAAAAGCAAACATTTTCTGTAAGGTGGGTAATGCGTGCTTTGGAGCACATTAAATAGGAAGGGGCTTGTGTGGGGACAGGCAGGCAGCTGGTCTCAGGGCGTTCAGAAGGGCCATTCCAAAGGGTAGGACTTGAGGGGACAGGGCAAGCTGTGCAGCCCTCTGAGGCAGCCATCCGTCTCAGCAGCCAGCATAACCAGGCTTCACCTATTTAAAGTTATTTCCTTCCCGCTTGCTTTGAGCTGATACTCCTGACTTTCCTATTCCCAAGTAGGAGGCCATGCTCCTTAGTACAAGCACACTGGGGCTGAGTCAATCCCTGCTGCAGATACATGGCGGGGCATCGAGTCAGTGGCAGGCAGGAAGGTTCTCTGTCATGGTTACTTGGATCCCGGAGATTGGTCAGGGAGGTAGTGGTGGCTATGAACATGATTCTAGGAAGATGGTCTAAGCAAAATGCATCAGGGCCATGGACGTGAGTCTGGCCACGTGGTCAGGGATCAGGGCCACGGACGTGAGTCTGGCCGAGTGGTCAGGGACAAGGACTCAGGGTACAAACCACAGCTCCATGGGAACTGCTGAGAATGACACTACCACTGAGCATTTTCAGTGTGCCAGGCCCTGAACTTGGGACCTTCCAAGCATCCTCCCCTGCAGTCCTGGTGCATTACTTACTTAACTAAGTATTATGTAGCATTCAGATCTCCCTGGATAGTGATTTATAACATTAACTACATCCACAAGCCCATTCATTTACCTCACAACAGATTTTGAGGTTGATCCTATTATGCCCTCATGTTACTGGTAGGGAAACTGAGGCAAACATGTTACATGGAATTCGGTAGTTGAGACCTATGTACAACACCTCTGAGATATTCCATTAGGTCACAGGTGACTGACACCCTACAGTGCTGAGTTGGGGAATCCTATTCAGAGGCCGACAACTGTGTCCACAACCACAGAACTTGTCTGTGAACTGGTCAGGGTCGTTACCAGGTGCTTCACTTCCACAGCTATGCTGTAGGGCGCTCCAAAGGCTTGTGAGGCCATGTACCATTTCACCAGGCAGCAGGGAGGTCACAGGACCAGACTGGGTTGGGGTGATTCTGGGGTGCTGATAGCCTCCCGAGACTCACTGTCTTGTTCCTTCTTCCTGCAGGTGGCTGGCCTATGTCCTCCTGCTGCTCTTGGTGCTTCTAGTTTGTCTCTTCACTCTCCTGGGCCTGGCAAAGCAGAGCAAATGGCTGGTGGTTGTGTGAGTGGATCGAATTGCTAAGGGGAGGGAAATAGGCAGATTTCCAACAAGCAACATGCTAAAGTCAAGAGAAAGACAAAGATTGCGTTTGCCGTAAAGGGGGCGGGGTTGATCTCTGACATGCCACACATAGTTTTCTTCTTTGGTCACCGAAACAAACCCATGGAAGAAGCCACCAGGTCCTTCCCCTATGTGGCAGGTGGGGGGCCAGACACAGCCCTTACGACTTCATGGAAGTCTCACACCAAGCCTTGTGGGGAGGTAGGCACTGCTCTCTGTTTAACAGTGGGAGGCGATGGAGCCAGTGCGACTAGGTTACTTGTTCAGGACCACACAGCCAGGGATTACTGTGATACGGCTTAAATTCAGCCTGCCCATCATTGGAAGAACCCATGCCTCTTCTGCCTTGGTGCCCACTGTCTTTGGAATGCCCCTGAGAAAGATGTCCAGCTACTGCATCAAGGCCTGGAAACTGATAAAAACACACTGTGCTGAGCAAGTATATGAACTGGTCTTCCAGTTTTCAACAGCTGTCAACCTCTCCTACCACCCCATGACCCAGAATTATTCCACCTGTCACAGCCCTGGACATAAGCCAAGCCTTAAATAAGTCAAGCTCTGAATTTCAGAAATTAACTCTGTAACAATCCTCAGACTTTACAGCTTGGAGGTGGAGAGATTGGAGTGAGACTAGCTGAATAAAATTGGCTGTGGATGGACCTGGAAGTAGCCTTAGAATCTACTAGACCCTGTGCAGTTAAATCCCAGGAAATTCAGCCCAGGGGTGGACAGCTGCCTCCTAGGGTCCAGGAACAGTTGGGACAGTGGCTACTGACCTGGCAGCCAAGACCTTCCCCTTCCCTTTTCCAACTGAACAGATGTTGTATTTGACGTCAGTCAGTCATGGGCCTTACCCCCACCCTCTACTCCCGTGCCTCTGACTCTAATCCTTTAGGCTACAGAGGTTGGTGGGTGCTGGGGAGGGCCATGATTGGATCTAGGGTGTAGAAAGAAGCAAAGCTGATTGAGTCCTGAGTTCAACCACCTTCCCACCCCACCCCCAGGATGACTGCCATGAGCCTCCTGGTGCTTGTCCTGAGCTGGGGTTCTATGGGCCTAGAGGCTGCCACAGCTGTGGTGAGTATGGGGCTCTGGAGTCAGGGGTGATCCTGATCCTGGGGTGGGTGTGACCTGATTGATGCCACAAATATTAAGGCGAGGGGACCATGACCACAGTTCTGAGGCCTCAGCCTTAATTGCTGGGTCCCAAGAGAGCAGAGGCGGGTGCCTAGACTCGTCAGTCTGAGGACAGCTGATGTCTGGACTCTGGGTCTGAGGGAGGAGGGTTAGGGCCTGGACCTCTGAGTTCTGTGGAAATACAAAATTGCACATTCTGGTCTGATCCATTCCTGCTTGCTTCATCAGGGCCTCAGTGACTTCTGCTCCAACCCAGACACCTATGTGCTGAACCTGACCCAAGAGGAAACAGGGCTCAGCTCAGGTAATTCCTCGGCACTCCCTCCTATCCCCCAAGGCCCAGTCTGTTGTAGGGTAGGCAGCAGCAGTATCTACCAATCCTGGCAGGATGGGAAATGGGTAGGGTCAAAATGACTGTGGATATGACTAGACAAGGGGAAGTGGGCCCTGGGCCTCAGCGATCAGAGGGTTGGACTGTAGAGCAACAAGGAAGTATAACTAGGTCAGTTGAATCTGCTTCCAGATATGGCTGAAGCAGAAAGGATGAACGTATGGGGTCTGGTATTGCCCACCTATAATCCTAGCAATCCTAGGAGGTTGAAGTGTGAGTTCAAGGGCAGCCTGGGTTATCTAGACCTGGTTACACCTTGTTCTGAAACAAAAACAAAACAAAACAAACAAACAAACAAAACGAATGGAATTAAGGATGCCCCTCCATTGGTAGAGTGCTTGTCAAAGCAGTAAGTTTGATCCCCAGCAACACATAAAGCTTGCCTTGTGCCAAGCACTCAGGAAGTAAGATCAGAAGGGTTCAAGGTCACTCATAGCTACATAGAGAGTTCAAGGCAAATCTGGGCTACATGAGACTGTCTCGAAGCAACATCAATAAACTGAACAAGGAGAGGAGGAGGGATGGAAAGACAAAGGGAGGGGGAGGAGGAGGAAGGGAGAGGGGAGGGGAGGAGGGGAAAGATGGGGAAGAGGAAGGAAGGGGAATAGGAGGGAGAGAGAAGGTTAGGAGGGGGAAGAGAGGGAGGAAAAGGAACGGATAGGAGAGTGACTAGCAGGTGTCCCCTGGGCTATGGCCCTCCAGATTTGCCCAGGGAGAGCCTGGGCCCAGGCTTATAGCCTGCTCCTTTCTCTCCCTCCACTTCAGACATCCTCAGCTATTATTTCCTGTGCAACCAGGCGGTCTCCAACCCCTTCCAACAGGTTAGGACTGTGGGCAAAAGCCATGGGGGTTGAGGCTAATGTGGAGCCTCAAGGGCACATGCTGGGTTACTAGGGACACGAAGGTTCTATGGGAGGTGGAGGGTACTGAGACCCAGAGTGTGTAGTTCAGGGGACAGATGGCATGGTGGACACCTTGACCCGAGTCCTCCTTTCTCCTATCTTCCTGCAGAGGCTGACTCTGTCCCAACGTGCTCTAGCCAGCATCCACTCTCAGCTGCAGGGCCTGGAGCGGGAAGCTATCCCTCAGTTTTCTGCTGCACAGGTTAGGTCAATGGACTGCACCAGCCCTAGAGGAAAAAGGGCTGAGCCTGGAGAACCTGTGGGATGCCGTCTCCACTCATGTAAAGGGGCAGATTGACTGAGTCGGATAGACTTGTGGAGCTGGCCCTTCTCCAAGTAGGCGGGATTTCATATTGTGTGCAAACCTATGGAAAGGGGCGAGGCAGTAGAGCTGAGCTGGTCTCTGGGACAGAGCCTACAGGAAGGGGTCACAGCAAGAAAAATTCACATTTCTCTTGGTGCTGGGGCACTGTAGAGGTGAGAGGCTCTAGGATGTGGCTGGATCTATATAAAGGGGAAGGACTGGTCCCTTTGGGAGGTGGGGTCCTTAGGTTGACAGGGTAGCATAAAGACTGGGTAACTGTGTCCTCTCCCTCCCACTTGCAGAAGCCCTTGTTGTCCTTGGAGGAGACGCTGAATGTGACAGAAAGAAGCTTCCACCAGTTGGTGGCGCTGCTGCACTGCCGCAGTCTGCACAAGGTGTGCTCTAGGTTTGCTAACCCAGTCTCTCTCCCCCTCCCCTTTGCTTTCTCTTCTCCTCCCTCTCCCTCCAGCTCCTTCCCCTCCTCTCCTCCTCTCTCTCCCTCCCCACTCAGTGTTCTTCGTCTTCCACCCTCTCCTCTCCTTGAAAGCTGCTCAGCCTCTCAAGCCCTGGAATGAAAGTCCAGGCAGGCCCCCAGGTCTCTAGATTGAATGCTAGTCCAGATACCTCTCGATATGAAAGGGGCAGGCAAAGGCGAGGGCAGGGGCAGGGCAGCCTGTGAGCCCAGCGTGGGCTCAGCTGTGGTCTGTACAGCCTCAGGAGCAAGCCAGCATCTCTGACTGCTGTACAGTAAATGCTGTGTTGTAAAGACTCTCGCCCTATAACATCGGGACCCCACCTAACCACTCTGCCTGGTTACATACAGTCTCCCACCATGATACTTTCCACGTACCCGGGCCTTGCTATGATCCTGGCTCTACAGGATTCCCTGGACACTGATCCCTCTATAACAAGATTAGTTGGTAGAGCATGAGACTCTTAATCTCAGGGTCATGGGTTCGGGCCCCATGTTGGGCACCATATATTGTGGGAAATATTAAATAATTTCTGCCCCACTGGACTGTCCTTCTATCTCCCTATCCTCACTTCCCGCTGGATCTGTGGCTCACACAGCCAACACTGTCAGGCCCTAGCCCTCGTCACCTCTTGCATGCCCATCTTGCTCATTCCATCTGTCCAATAACAGCTGGTGATCCTTTCACACACAATCGGATCAGAGTCTTCATCTAAAAACCCTTTCGTGAATCCCCCCCCCGCCCCCCACATGATTAAAGCCAGGCTCATGGCACTGACCTAGTAGGGGCTGTGTAGACAGCCTCAGCCTTGATGTTTCTACTCTTGTCCTCTGTATCAGCCCAGCCACGTGCCTGACTAGACCTGACCATCTACCCGTCTCCTAGTGTCCTTCTCAAATGGTCTCTGCTGCACTAACCTAACACCTTCCTGTCCTACAAGCTCTCACCTCTCCAAAGTGGCTGCCTGGGTCCCATGCACTCAGGGTTGCCAGTGCTGGTGGCATGCCTGGGGCAAAGGCGGATTAGTCCATCCTGGCAGAATATTGGCTGTGCCGCTCGGCATTGAGGTTACAGAGGTTCTGCTGGCCTCCAGGATGGTGGTCACAGTAGCCAGTCCTTTCTGCATGTCTATCAGATGGATGCCCAAAGCTAAGTGTTAAGTAAACTAGCAATCTGTGCCAGGGGGCATCTGACAATGTGTGGGGATGTGACTGTAACAAGTGCAGAAACGGATGCTGCTGGCATCCTCATCATTCAATAACACGTGGATAGGACACGTAGATGGGCAGGGTTGTTCCTGGTGGCCATGACAGTGTAGAGGCTTGCCCACTGAAGATGCTGAGAGAGCAGTTCTCTAGGTGCTGAGTGGAGATGCCAGGCCACTTTGCCTGTGGGAGTGAGTGGGGGGCTGAGATAAAATAGGAGTGGGTTGTAGGGCTGCAGCTCAGCGAAGGCACAAACTGAACACATATATGGCTTTCCATGTTCAGAACAGCTCTTTGACAAGAGACTATACTTGGGCACAGAGAGTCTGAATGGTAGCCAGGTAAATGGGTGGTTGGACGTACGTCTGACCCGTGTGTGCACACCCTGAGGCTCCTCACCCTCTGCCTCAGGACTATGGCTCGGCACTCCGAGGCCTGTGTGAAGATGCCCTGGAGGGCATACTGTTCCTGATGCTCTTTTCTCTCCTGTCTGCGGGGGCTCTGGCCACCACTCTATGCAGCCTGCCCCGTGCCTGGGCCCTCTTCCCACCCAGGTCAGCAGGGGAGAGAGGGCAGGGTTCTCAGGGAGGGGACAGAAGGCAGTACCCAGGGCCACTGCTGGGGATGGGGCAGCCTCCCGATTGGTTTCCATCCTGCTTCTTTCTCTGCCACTCCCCACATCCCCATCACACTTCAGTGATGACTACGATGACACAGATGACGACGACCCTTTCAACCCTCAGGTACCTCGGTCTGAAGGGAGGACTGGGACCTGGGATCCTGGCTCTAAGGGAAGGGGAAATGAGTATTGTATTTCTGGGTCTGAGAAGTGGGAAAAATAAGACTGGACCTCTGGGTCTGGGGGAGGGATGGAGCCTGAGATCCTGTGGGAAGAGGGATGAGTCTTGGCCATGAGGGAGGAGGTCAGGGGTCTGGAATCCTGGGCCTGAGGGAGGGGAGAAGGACCGCACCATACACAACAGATTCTGTGTGTCTTTTCTGCCTCTGTTATCCTTGCAGGAATCCAAACGCTTTGTGCAGTGGCAGTCTTCTATCTGAGCCCCCCTCCAGTCTGGAGCCTGCATCTCCTCTATGGTAAGCTTCAATGATACTTTGTGTGCAGTTGGGACTTGGCTCTCCCCTACAGTATTTGTAGCTCTTATCCTGGGTGGGTGTCCATGGGAGTGTCTCCTGCCAATGTCAGCTCTTCATCTCTCCCTCTCTCTAGCTCCTTTCCTGGCTGCTGGAGAAGGCCCCACTAACCTGACCTTGACTGGGCTCTGACTACTAACACTGCTGGCTGTGGACACCCCACATAGGATGGCACCCTGCTCTGGCCTAACATTCTCCTACCCTCATTTCTCCTTAGCACAGGGGATTGGTGAGGTGGCACAACAGGGACCAGGGATGGCTAGGAAGGGGGCTGACCTATACAGCCTGGTGTTCCTCACCTCTGGCTACCAGTCCTGTCCTCAGAGGGATGAAGCTGGAGGCAGGCATGTCCCTGTTTCCTGCCATATCCCATCGATCTCAACCTATGGCACTAACTTGGAAGAGGGCTGATTTGAAATAAAAGGGAAGACTTTATTTTACAAGTAGCTAGGTCCTTCTTATCACCCCTGTCCCCAACTACTGGGAAAAGGAAGTCCTGACTGGGCTAGGGATACTCTTCCTGTGGTGGTTGAAAGGCAACTCTCCTCTTGCCCAGGCTCAGCACTGCATTGCTTCTGAAAGTAACAAGTGAATCACGACAAGGAGGAAGAAGCAGATCCTGGAAGAGAATGAGTCTAGCGCTAAATCTAAACAGGCGTGCGTCCACAGGCACAGTCAAGCTTCCAGTCCCGTGGAATGTCCAAAGCCTGCTGGGTTTGGGAACGGTGTAGCATTTACTTGCTTCCTAGCAGCTCACACCCAGCACAAGATGCCAGAAAACCAACGCTTGTTATCAGGATTGGGACAGAAGTTTTCAGAGAGAAAATAGAATATTTGCTTGTAGTGCCACCAGGGTGATGTGAAGGGGGAAGGTTTAAGGAAGAGATTATAAATCCAGACAGGAAAAGATGAGGCACTCAATAAGTTATCAAGTAAAAACAAACATGGTAGAGTCAAAAGGGAAATTTATTGTCTGGGGAGCAATACCTATGTAGTTCTCATTTGTTAAAAAAAAAAAAAAAAAAAAAAAGAGCCGGGCAGTGGTGGCGCACGCCTTCAATCCCAGCACTTGGGAGGCAGAGGCAGGCGGATTTCTGAGTTCGAGGCCAGCCTGGTCTACAGAGTGAGATCCAGAACAGCCAGAGAAACCCTGTTCCTCCCCCCACCCACCCACCCCCCAAAAAAGAAAAGAAAATTAGCACACATGGCAAAAAAAAAAAACCAAACCCATTGTTGTTAATACATAAACATAATTCAAAAAGCTTCTATTATCTAACAAGAAAACAACTCAATTTAATAAGTAACTAAGATGAACATATGAAGAAACAAAATCCCCAAGACAAATGGATAAAGTTGTCTTTTTTATTTTGTCTTTTTTGTTGTTGCT
>JADRCD010223064.1:0-55361 GCA_019843815.1 Montemys delectorum
GAATATCTTGTTTTCTCCATCTATGGTAATTGAGAGTTTTGCTGGGTATAGTAGCCTGGGCTGGCATTTGTGTTCTTGTAGGGTCTGTATGACATCTGCCCAGGATCTTCTAGCTTTCATAGTCTCTGGTGAGAAGTCTGGTGTAATTCTGATAGGCCTGCCTTTATATGTTACTTGACCTTTTTCCCTTACTGCTTTTAGTATTCTTTCTTTGTTTTGTGCATTTGGTGTTTTGACTATTATGTGGCAGGAGGATTTTCTTTTCTGGTCTAGTCTTTTTGGAGTTCTATAGGCTTCTTGTATGTTCATGGGCATCTCTTTCTTTAGGTTAGGGAAGATTTCTTCTATAATTTTGCTGAAGATATTTACTGGCTCTTTAATTTGGAGGTCTTCACTCTCTTCTATACCTATTATCCTTAGGTTTGGTCTTCTCATTGAGTCCTGGATTTCCTGGATGTTTTGGGTTAGGGTCTTTTTGCATTTTGCATTTCTTTTACTGTTCTGTCAATGTTGTCTATGTTATCTTCTGCCCCTGAGATTCTCTCTTCTATCTCTTGTATTCTGTTGGTGATGCTTGCATCTATGTTTCCTGACTTTTTTCCTAAGATTTCTAACTTCAGGGTTGTCTCCTTTTGTGATTTCTTTATTGTTTCTACTTCCATTTTTAAGTCTTGAATGGTTTTACTCAAATCCTTCACCTGTTTGTGTTTTCCTGCAGTTCCTTAAGGGATTTTTGAGTATGCTCTTTAAGGGCTTCTACTTGTTTACTTGTGAGCTCCTGTAATTCTTTATGGGATTTTTTGGTTTCCTCTTTAAGGGCTTGTACCTCTTTACTTGTGTTCTCCTGTATTTCTTTAAGGGAGTTATTCATGTTGTTCTTAAGTTCCTCTAGCATCATTGTGAGATATGATTTTAGATCCAAATCTTGCTTTTCTGGTGTTTTAGGATATCTAGGGCTTGCTGTGGTAGGAGTACTAGGTTCTGATAAAGCCAAGCAGTCTTGGTTTCTGTTGGTAGGATTCTTTCATTTGCCTTTTGCCATCTCTTGATCTCTGGTGTTAGATATTCTTGGTGTCTCTGACTAGAGCTTGTCCTGTCCCTGCCGCTCTGCAACTCCCCTTTGACTCCTGAGGCCTGTGCCTCCTGGCTGGTCCTGCCTTAGATAGTCACTGAGTCTCTGAGCTGAAGCACATCCTGGAGGTGGGCCCTCTACTAGCAGGGAAGTGGCAGAGATTGTCGCTGATCCAGCTCTGTCACTCTTGAGCTGAGAGGATCCTGTCCCTGCTGCCCTTCGATTTCCCTGAAATTCCTGAGGCCTGTGCCTCCCGGTGCTCCTGCCTTAGAAAGTCACCGGACAGAAAATGGTGGATCTCACCTGAGTCTCTGGGCTGAAGCACCTTGTTATTTCATTTTTATTAGCTATTTTATTTATTGACATTTCAAATGTTATCCTCCTTCCAAGTTTCCCCTCCACAAACCCCCTCCCTCTGCCTCTATGAGGTTGTTTCCCTATCTGCCCACCCATTCCTGCCTCAACTCCCTTGAATTCCCCTACCCTGGGTCATCAAGCTTTCACAAAACTAATAGGCTCCCCTCTTAGTCATGCCCAACAAGGCAACGCTCTGCTAAATATCTAGCTGGATCCATGGATCCTCCATGTGTACTCTTTGGTTGGTAGTTTAGTCCCTGGGAGCTTTCAGGGGGTCTGGTTGGTCGATATTGTTGTTCTTCCTATGGGGTTGCAAACCCCTTCAGTCCTTGCCCTAACTTCTCCATTTTGGTCCCCGAGATCAGTCTGATGTTTGACTATGCAGCTAAACATAAATACATTTTTAAAAGTCATATATTTAGGCTCCAATACCATTCAACCACATGTAGCTTAGAGTCAACTGTAAAAGAAATAACTACAGCATTTTCCAGGTCACTTACTGTACTGGCTAGTTTTGTGTGTCAACTTGACACAGGCTGCAGTTATCACAGAGAAGGGAGCTTCAGTTGGGGAAATGCCTCCATGAGATCCAGCTGTGGGGCATTTTTTCAATTAGTGATCAAGGAGGTAGGCCTTGTGGTTGGTGCCATCCCTGGGCTGGAAGTCTTAGGTTCTATAAAAGAGCAGGCTGAGCAAGCCAGGAGAAGCAAGCCAGTAAGGAACATCCCTCCATGGCCTCTGCATCAGCTCCTGCTTCCTGACCTGCTTGAGTTCCAGTCCTGACTTCCTCTGGTGATCAACAACCATGTGGAAGTAAGCTGAATAAACCCTTTCCTCACCAACTTGCTTCATGGTCATGATGTTTGTGGAGGAATAGAAACCCTGACTAAGACAAATTGGTACCAGCATAGTGGGGTATTCCTGTGATAACCTGACCATGTTTTGGGGAGGACTGTGAAAGGACTTTGGAACTTTGAGCTAGAAGAGCCACTGGCTGTAAAGGACTCTGTGGGATATTCTGTAGGAGTTTGGAAGATCATGTTGAGAACAGTGCATAGATGGAGGCCTGGCTTGTGAAATTTCAGAGGAAAGATTAAAGACTCTTATAAGGGCCATGTTGTTTTGATTGTGAAGATTCTGTGGTTTTGGTTAGCTTGGGCTGAAGTATCAGCTGTTATTAACAAGATACCAGAACTACTAAAGTGAAAACTTTACATTACTGGGACTATTGATGCTGCTTAGCTGGAGCTAAGAAATTAGCGGTGATTAAGAAGATGGCTCAGCAGGTAAGAGCACTGATTGCCCTACAGAAGGTCCTGAGTTCAAATCCCAGCAACCACATGGTGGCTCACAACCACCCATAATGAGATGGGATGCCCTCTTTTGGTGTGTCTGAAGACAGCTACTTACAGTATCCTTAATATTAAAAAATAATAATAATAATAATAATAATAATAATAATAATAATAATAATAAGAAGAAGAAGAAGAAGAAGAAGAAGAAGAAGAGACCAGCATCACTGAGGTGACATCTTCTGGGAAGTGTTCTCTGAGAGCACAAAGAGGTTGTGTTCCAGAATAGCCAAGGTTGTACCTTGTGCTGTAGCAGGACTTGGTAATGTGTAAGAGTCACCCAGGTGATACTGGTTTTGACAGCACTGAGGGGTCATGAAGAGCAGCTGAGGCTTGGCACACTGAGAGGCCATGGAAGGCCATTGGTGAAGATGCAGCCTCAGTTTGTAATTGATGGCCCAGGACTGAAGGTGTCATGCAAAGGAGTTGAGGCTTGGCGCCATGAAGACAGTCTATAAGAAACTATTGGTAAAGCCTAGTTACAGCAGTATTTTAGGAATGCCAGTACCATGCAGTGACCACCAAAGACAGCAGCAGCAGTGGAGTATAGGCATCTGGAGCCCAGAAGACAAGATGTATGCTACAAAGGGCAGAGCTCGAGAAGTGACCAAAGCCCTTAGAGGAGCCCAGAAGATCGTGAGTTGGGTCCCAGACATTGGTTTTGCTTTTGATCGTGACTGTGCCCTGATATTTTTCCCTTTTGATGGAAGATGTATTTTTGTGGAGCCCACAGTTAAGAGACTTTGAATTTTAAAAGATATTGGACATTTTAAGTTGAAAGACTGTGGGACTTTAGATCTTGGGGGTGAATAAGAACATAAGGGTTGAGGCTTAAGGTTGATGTGTTTGTGTGTCAAGTTGACAAGGGGTCAATTGTACTGGCTAGTTTTGTGTGTCAACTTGATACAGGCTGCAGTTATCACAGTGGAGGGAGCTTCAGTTGGGGAAGTGCCTCCATGAGACCCAGCTGTGTGGCATTTTCTCAATTAGTGATCAAGGGGGTAGGGCCCCTTGTGGGTGGTGTCATCCCTGGGCTGGAAGTCTTGGATTCTATAAGAGAGCAGGCTTAGCAAGCCTGGAGATGCAAGCCAGTAAGGAACATCCCTCCATGGCCTCTGCATCAGCTCCTGCTTCCTGATCTGCTTGAGTTCCAGTCCTAACTTCCTCTGGTGATCAACAGCCATGTGGAAGTAAGCTGAATAAACCCTTTCCTCCCCAACTTGCTTCATGGTCATGATGTTTGTGCAGGAATAGAAACCTTGACTAAGACACTTACTGTGGGCATGTCTGTGAAAGATTGTCTTGATTATTAGTTTCTGTAGCTGTACCTACTCACTGTGGGTAGTACTATCCACTCAGTAGGTGAACCTTGAGTGTATAAGGAAGCTATCTGAGTATAAGTGTACATGCAAACTAGCTAGCAAGCAACATCCTCCACGACTGCTCTGTACTTCTATAGACTTCTGTGGCTTTGAAGCAAAATTTTTGTCAGAGATAAAGCTACATGGTAGTCTTGCCTACTTTGATTCCCTGCAATCTGTGATTCTTAATGACAGAGCATAGCTTGTAAGCTGAAAAAGCCCTAAGTTGCTTTTGTCACAGTATTTATTACAACAGACTAAAACTATAACATTAGGTTAAAGTGATTCAGAAAAACAGTATGATGTGTTAAATTAGTGTGTGTGTGTGTGTGTGTGTGTGTGTGTGTGTGTGTGTGTGTATAAGTGATTGGCACAGGGTAAGATCTGAAACTGCAGTCAGTTGATTTCTACCTCAGCTATGTTTCTGACAGCTCATGAAAATCACAGGTAGTCCATGCCAATGCAATATTGAGGAACTTAATGTTCACACAGGATTCAAACTCTCTATTCTTTTACTGTCTTATTGAACAGCATGATGATGTGGCTAACTGACTCATCAAGGTTACCGGGTTACCCATTCTTCTTGCCACCTTCAAAAAAAAATCACATTCTTAGAGAATTACACAACCAAGTCAGACACAGTGGACAGATTTAATTAACCAAATGTCACAGACCATAGTTGTTACAAATGACATGAGAGGAAAACAGTGTAGGGCACAACCTTGAAACACTTGTTATTTGTGTGAAGTGTTATTAAAGGATTGTTGTTCCCTGAGTATACCACTTGGTCCCAGGAGCAGGGACAGAGAAATACAAATATCTCTATAAATAAAAATGTGACTTTGGGTTTCCTGTAATTATCTTTGTTGGAGGGACATGAAAAGAAACAACAACAAAACAAGTAGGAGACATTATTAATTTTGTCTCTTTTCTCTCATACATCTTTGGGCATTTGCGTATCCATGGTGATTTCTAGTTATCTATCTGCTGGATAACCAATGGTCAGACACTGAGACCACAAAACTAAAGTGGGCCACTCTAGAAAGTGTTGAAATTATCTGCATTGTCTAACTTGACAGGGTCACTTAGAAGTGGGATGTTATCAGAACAAATCAAATATAAATCAATCAAACAAGTTTATATTACTAATCTCAACTTGCTAACATAACAAAAATGTACATTTTGTCCACTCTATTTCCTCTACTGTTGTGGGCATTAGCAATTATTAGAAATAGGAAAATTATTCCTAGGAAACATGATACAGATCACTCATATCTACCCCACCTCCATATACATCTGTTGAGTGTATGACAGGTCACTTCCTGAGTGCCACTCTGATTTTATTGAGTTATATCAGTTGCATTACCCTTTGTCGTGGCTTTTCAAACATTTTAATGTAATATTTTTATTGATTATTTGGGAGTTTCACATAATACATCCTAGTCACCCTTACTTCCCAGTCCTCCCAGATCTACTCCTGACTCTTTTGGTCCACCCCCCTCCCCTCCAAGACTAAAAAGACAAACAAAAAAACCAAAAGAACAGACAAACAAAAACAAATCCAATTTGTGTTGTTCATGTAGTTGCTGGAGCATGGTCAAACTCCAGGTGGCTAGCCCCTTAAAGAAAACTGAGTTTTCCCCCTACCCACCCTTGCCACTAGCCATCTACTATAGACAGCTACACTTTAGCATCTACATCACTATCTTTAGGAGTTCTCTTCAATGGCTTCCTGTCTTACTTTTTGGGGAACTGAGGGAGGGGGAGAAAGGGGGAAGAGATTGTCACAGAAGCCTTCTATGTCTCTCTTTCTCAACTTTGAGAGTGTAGTCATCAAAGTCACTGCAGAAGAAACTTCTCTGTTCTTTACAGTTAGCAGAAGTTATCATGGATTTCCACATGGTATCTGGTGCTAGCACGGACCACAGACATCTACCCAGCATCAGGCTTCAGCACACACTGTAGACCTCAGCAATGGCAGTACAAGCTGTGGACATCACCATGGTTTCGAATAGCAGCACCAACTTCCACCCAAATGGTCTTTTGTGGTAACATGGTTATGGCTGCAGCAGGAACATGGACCCAGACATGGCCTGGCAGCATCATGGTAAACAGAAATCAACGTGGCCTCAGAAGTCAGTATAGGTCATGCATGTCAGCATGGCCTCCAGTGGCAGCACGGGGCCTTGGATATGGTTCAGCCTCTCATCATAGCATAAGCACTGCTCTATTCTTCCAT
The DNA here is from genome assembly GCA_019843815.1 of Montemys delectorum. NCBI lineage: Eukaryota > Metazoa > Chordata > Mammalia > Rodentia > Muridae > Montemys > Montemys delectorum. The sequence continues at coordinate 6,382 of JADRCD010223064.1, forward strand.
CCTTCCCACCCCTCCATCTCAAATTCCTTCATCAGAGTGACATTGGAAACTGCAACACATCACTCAGTATACATTTTTGCCCACACAGTTCTACTTACAAATACTCATTGCCACAAGTCATTAGTCTGATTCAAGGCCTCTATTCTCTGAAGCACCATAAATATCCAACCATTTCTGAAATTCCATTGATAGGCGCCTTCTGTGGCAATGATGTGCTCCCAGATCTGGTTTTGCCACACTGGTTCTTCCTTGTGGTCCATCAAGTAGTAAATGAAATAGGTTTTGTGGATGACCAACCCCAAACCCTGAATAAGGGCCCGGATGGCAGCTAAGGTGGTAAAGCCAGCTTCTAGGCAGCACTTTCAAAGTTTTGATTTCTTCTGAACACCTAGAGTCCTTGCTGCCATCGATAGAGTAGAATAATGTGCTTCTCCCAAAAATGGGCTTGTGATATCAAAACTTTCCTTATATTGAAACTGGACTCCCTTCATGGTAAATACAGGTTTAGTATTAAAAACTCAGCAGTTACTGATCATATTAAGTGTGTAACGATTATTTCATTCTATTTTCACCAGAAAAAATATTTTTAATAGTCTTAAAATAGAAAGTTTGTTACTGAGTTCTTTTTATTTGCCTGGGATTTCACTGTACTATGAAAACGAATATAAAATTATAGTAATAGAATATATTAGATTTTTTGGGGTCTACTCAGTAGCCCAACTAGGATATATAATTTATCCTCTAGAATTTTTGATGGACTTTATTTATACCAAATATTTATACAAGAATAACTTTATAGAATGAACAGAGACAGTGTAATAATTTTTTAATAATCTTAGTCATTGTCTTTTGCAATACTCACTATCAAGGACATAATCAATAATTAATTATAATCATGGTTAACTAGAAAGCATATCTAATGCTTCAAGTTCTTTTTGTTTCTTTGACTTCATTAATTCTTTATCAACTAAGATACCTAGAAATCTTGAAACTGAAATGCTTTTCTGCTGCCTTCTAATATATTTTTAATAAAATGAATATAAATTTATACTTCAGATCTAAGTAATTGATGAATAGCCATATTGAACTATCTTTTTATCATCTACCATGTATCTATTATCTACCATCTATCTATCTATGTATGTATCAATCTATCTATCTCTTTGATAAGTACAAATACACAGACATAGACAAGAAAAAGAAAAAAAACTACTTGTTTACACACATGTATATCATTTCCAGATGAAAAGAAAACAAGAAACAGAGATTGAATTAGTTAGGGTTCTCTAGAGTCACAGGACTTATGGAGTATCTCTATCTATTAAGGGAATTTATTGTAATGATTTACATTCTGTAGTCCAATTAACCCAACAATGGACAGCTGTGGATAGGAAGTCCAAGAATCTAGTAGTTGCTCAGTCCCACAAGGCTAATTGTTTCAGCTGGTCTTCTGTAGAAGTAGGTTCCAACAGATGTGTGGGCAAGTAAGTGTAAGCAGTTGAAGAAGAAGAAATCTTCCTTCTTCCAATGCCCTCACTTAGGCCTCCAGCAGGAGATGTTGCCCAGATTAAAGGTGTATATCCCTACACCCAGATCTAAAACTTCCTTTGTCTCAGGCTGACCTTGAACTCAGAGCTCTGCTTGCCTCAGTCTCTTGGAGTTAAAGGCACATACTACCTTGCTTGAGCCTAAGCTTTTCTTGGCCGCTATGCCTCAAGATCTCAAAGTCAGGATCCAGGTCAGAAACCTGTCTTATAGCCTCAATATCTAGGTCACTGGTGGACCTTCCATTTCTAGATGTAGTTCATTCTAGATGTAATCAAATTGACAATCAGGATTGGCCATCACATAGATTGGGAAAGTTGTTCAATCTCACTCATGCCCTTACGAGATGAATTGTCATTTAGTGCATGCCATGGCTCAACAGGTGCTATTTCTTTACAATATGTCATTCCTCTGTGTCAGACCCATGATGCATTAATAACAAATAGAAATCCCTATATTTTCTAAGGAAAGACTCTTTCTTGGACACAAGCAAAAAACCCAATATAATTTGTAAGCCATTCTCATGAAATGATCACTTCAGCTCATTTGAACAAATGAATGTATTTCTTATTCATATTAGAAAAAAATCAAACAGTTTAATGCAACAATTCAAGGAATCTAGATAAACAACTTAAGGACTAGTATTTGCTAGAGAGCCTACTTAAGATGGAAGCAAAATTTAATAAACACTAGGAAACAAAACTCTGATTATGAGGTTATTTGTGGTTAATATTAATTTAGATTGAAGACTGTTGAACTACAAATGTGTTTGTCAACTTAAATTTCAGGGCCCCCACCCACTCAGAGGAGAAATGGAGGGGGAGCAAGGATTGTGGTGATTGGGAGGGGGTACTGAGCAGGATATAAACTGAATATTTAAAAAAAATAAAATTAAATTTAAAACTATGTCTCATATAAGATTGTTCTTATTTAACAAATAAGTCATGATTTTTTTTCTTTCTGTGCTTGTATGTGTACACACACACACACACACATACACACACACACACACACATACACACACACACACACACACACACACACAGAGCTCACATGTGTTTGAAAAAAACATACTAATTAACACTGAAATCTACATAATCAGATAGCTTCTCTGAGGTCTGTACAAAATAGAGGAGTCCCTTTACCAGCAGGGCTTCCCCTTCTCTGATCTTATCTAGAAAGCATGAAACCCACACCCTCTAAAAGTCAAGTAGTCCTGGCAGACCTACAAGTTTAACTTCCTCTTTCCCCTTTCCTCTCTCCTCTTTCCTCATTCCCCTTTCCTCTTTCCCAGATCAGGTCAAGAACCTGTCCAGCAAGTACTTGGGATTCCTGAAATACCTCTCCATACAAATGAGGCATTTGCAGAACTTTAAATTCTAGCCAATAATTTTCATCTATCCTCAAAACTCCTTGCTACTTTCCAAAGTATATATATATATATATATATATATATATATATATATATATATATATAGCAAGGTCGGCTGCACATCAAAACCCAAGGTTTTAACCCTAACTGACCCCCTAGAGCTGTATTTCAGGCACTTGCCACCTTGTCTGGCTTACTTTTCTCTCTTCTTTAATATTGTGATTCAGAGAACCAATAGAGAGTCTTCATGCTTGCATGGTGAGCAATTTTTTTTAAATCTAGCTTTAATACTATTTTTTCTTAAAATTCTATGAATACTACAAATATCAATAAACTCCACAAACAAGTGGTCATAATGTTCATAGTTAAATGAAAATGATTTCATTTGCTACTCCGAACAAAACTTAATGAATAATTTTAATAACTTGTGCATTTTTATCCAAAATCTTCAAGTTATTTTCTATGTAAAACATTTAAAGTGGTCTCTATTGCTAAAGCATGATTTATAATTGCTAATGTAGAATTTCCATATGAGATTTATGAAGTGTTGCTTAAAATAGTTATATAATAGAGAATAATAATATCATAAGTGACCAATTAACTAACCAAAGGAAGAGAAATGATAGAAAAAGGGGGGATAGGAGAAGAAAAAGAAAGGCAAACAGGAAAAAAATTGAATTTTTATAAAGTTTCATCCTGACATTATTGAACAAAACACCTAATGGAGACTGACCAAAAACATTGCTTATAGTTTATGAAGATCAATATAATAATCCAAAATGTTTTATAGATTTTATGAAAATTTTGATTTATTAATACAGATTTGTGTAGTAAAATTGCTGTTCAGAATTTGAAATGCAACCCCACATAAATATAACTTGTATATTAGCCTTTATTCAAAATAAGCATGGATAAATTTCATAAAAATTGAAGAATTTGTCAATATACAGAATAGAATTGAAAAAGTGTAACACTGAAATATTATGGAAATAATACTGAATCATATTCTAGGTGGTACTATAGGAGTCTTACTAAGGGGACTTTAGCTATAAAGACATTGTTCCAGTGTTTTCCAGTTTATACTTCACAAGTTGAACTGAATTTTGTCACTCCAAAAATGTTAAATTGAAGTCTTAGGCTCCAAGTGCCTCCAATGTGATACCACAGAAAATAGAATCATGAAAGAGGTCATTAGGTAAACTGAGCTCTTATTAGATTAGATTAGATTAGATTAGACCCCCGATCAAGCATAATTAGTGTTTCAGTAACAGGGCAATGATATGAGGCTAATTTAGAAAGTAAGACTGTAGGACTGAAGGAGCTGAAAGGGTTTGTAACCCCATAGGAAGAACAACAACATCAACCAACCAGACCCCCCCCCCCCCAGAGCTCCTAAGGACTAAGCCACCAACAAAGAATAGACATGGCTCCAGCTTCCTAAGTAACAGAGGATGGCCTTGTCTGGCATCAATGGGAGGGGAGGCTCAATACCCCAGCATAGGGCACACACAGCCAGGGCAGTGGGGCTGGAGTAGGTGGGTGGTTGGGTTGAGCATTTTCATGGAGGCAGGGGCCAGGGGGTGGAATAGAGATTTTTGGAGGGGAAACTGGGAAGGGAGATAACATTTGAAATGTAGATAAACAAAATAACCAATAAGAACTTTAAAAAAAAAAAAAAAAGAAAAGAAAGTAAGATTGTCAAATGATAAGAATGTCAACTGATGATACACTGGAAGACAGACAACTTCTGAGTTGCCAGAAAACCAATAGAAGCTTGAAAAAAGAGGACAGCAGTCTCTTGCAGATGGCAGAAGGAAAAGGTCTCTGTTGACTTGATTCATTCTTTTAGTATCCAGAGCTATGAGACCATTAATTCCTGTTCTGAAGGTGGTATGGGATATTTTGCTACAGAAATTGTACAATAATGAATTTATATAAATACCACATCTAAATAAGGAAAAAGGACAGTATTAGTATAGATATAATTCAAGTATTTGGAATTGATGACATTTTCCTGTAGCAAATAAATTAATCAATCTTAAGAAAATAGCCTTGTATACAGACATTTTGTGGTTTCAATTTTTTAAATTGGATATTTCATTTATTTATATTTCAAATGTTATCCCCTTTCCCAGTTTCCCCTCTACAAACCCCCTACCCCATCCCCCCTTACCCTGCTTCTATGAGGGTGCTCCCCCACCCACCTACCCACTCCTGCCTCACCACCCTAGCTTTCCTCTACACTGGGTTATCAAGCCTTCACAGGACCAAGGGCCTCTCCTCCCATTGATGCCAGATAAGGCCCTTTCAGCTCCTTCAGTCCTTCTCCTAATTCCTCCACTGGGATCCCTGTGCTCAGTCCAATGGTTGGCTGCAAGCATCCATGTCTGTATTGGTCAGGATCTGGCAGATTCTCTCAGGAGACAGCTGTATCAGGCTCCTGTCAGCAAGCACTTCTTGTCATTAACAATAGGTCTGTGTTTGGTGACTGTATATGGGATGGATCCCCAGGTGGAGCAGTCTCTGGATGGCCTTTCCTTCAGTTTCTGTTCCATTCTTTATCCCTGTATTTCCTTTAGACAAGAGCAATTCTAGCCTAAAATTTTGAAGATGGGTGGGTGGTCCCATCCCCCAACCAGGTAGCCATGCCTAACCTCTGGATGTGGTTTTAACAGGTTCTCCCTCCCTTTTGTGGGATATTTCAACTAATGTCATCCCAGTGGGGTTTTAGAAAACTCTTGCTTTCCTGGCATTTGGAACTTTCTGGTGGTTACCCCCAGTTCCCATCCCCCATTGCTATATACCTCTGATCAATTTCCTAACCCTTAGTACAGGTACATCTCCTTCATCTACTCCCATACCTGATTCTCCCCCTCTTTTATTCCTCCCTCTCTTCTCTTCCTCCCAAGACCCTCCTAACTTCTACTTCTCCTAACTTCCTTGATTATTTTGTTCCCCAATCTAAGTAGGACTGAAGCATCCACTCTTTGTTCTTCCTTCCTCTTGAGCTTCATGTGTTCCATGAGTTGTATCGTGGGTAGTCCATACTCTTTGTTTAATTGTTTAAGAAATTGAAACTGCCTCTTTATAGCTCATTCAGGTTAGCTATTCTATATACCTCTTCAGCAAAAGAGTAAGGCAAAAGAAAAGTTGAACTCCATAAGTTTATGTCTCGTGGCTTGGCAACATTTAGTCCTATTCCATTCCTCTTAGCTATCTGTAATAAAGGCATAAGAAGAATTCATCATTTTGGTTACATCCACAGAACAACCTATTGGTAGTGATACAGTCCAGGAGAATTTATTGCTCTTATTGATAAATAGAATTCACTAACAATCTTCTTCATTCTAATAATTAATTGATTTTTTTCATTTTTTATCCTTGTCTCTCATGCTTGACCTCAAAAGTTCAATATTGTAGCTATTTTAATGGGGCCATGCTCTGAATAGACAGACTTCACTATGTCTCTTCCATCACGTGACTGAAACAAGGATGCCTTTTTTCTTATTTCCTGTAGTCAGCACTGTATCTATGGTAGTCAGTCCCAAAGAGATGAAGTGATAATGAAGGGAATTAGGAGTAGACAATAAATGTCTTAAGTTCCTGAGATACTGACTTAAAGGAATATATCGAATAAACTCATAGAAGATGCATATTTAGTCTGATAAGATACACAATTGATTTTTTAATGTCTAAAGGCTATTTTAGTTAAAGCTACCTCTAAAGTGAACTTTCTGCTAACAAATTTTTGTGGGCATTTCTCTTTTTTTTGGCATGGAATTCAAGGACACAATCATATGCAGTTGGAAAGTGATGAGGGGTATAGGTAGATGCTGTTGAGTGCATAGCTCTACACTCCATATTCTATATGAGATTCTATGCAGGACAGAGAAACACAAATGCCAGGTTTGGTCGCTAAGATCAAGGTTACTAGGAATACTAAAGATATTAAGGTGGCAATACCCACCTGGAAACTATTTCCCAGTACTTTTGTGCTAATGAGAAACATGAAGTCTATAGCCAGTATCTCGCCAGAGACAGTAGCCACAGCTCAGAGGTCCAGGGTGAGAAGTGAGCAGCCTCAGTGCCTTTTCCCAGAGTTCTACTTCTCAAAACCTTCATTAATGGGACTCTTTTGATGAACCTTAATTGCTAAAGCCATGTACTTGAAGTTAATGCAATGAAAGTATAGCTATATTACTAGGTTAATAGGCAGCTTAAACAGTTTAATGTACAAATCTGTAAAGAGGCCACTCTAGTTGCTAGCTGTGAGTAAAATATGAAAACCAGTCTATAGTCTGAAAATTATGTAAATTCAGAGTTGCACGACCATTATATTTAATTTTAGAAATTCCACACTAACCTGAATTTTCTTTTTTTAAACTGCTTCATATGTCTGCCATCTGATTTTACTAATTAAATCTGTTAGATTTTTCAATTTGAGAGTCACTACACTTAGAAAATAGTTTGGAATGAATGTTTTCAGATAAACTTCTATATTTTAGTTGAAGTTCAATCCTATCAAAATAGAAAATGAGTATTCTGTAGAAGTCTCCCCATGAATTTCACAATGAAGTCTTTTCTTATCTTTTCCTCTAGCAATGGCCAAGCTTTTAAAATTCCCAAGTGCTTTTATGCCCTTTGCCCTTCTGAATATCCCAGGGAGCATGTTGTTTGTTGAAATTGAATCTATAATCATATTTATGATAATCTCATGATGTAAACAAGTGCCTGAAATGAGCAACTGAAGGAATAAAGGACTTAAAAATGTACAATTTTATAAGCAGCAAATGGTGGGATTGTTTTTTCCCTGCTTAGCAAAGCATTTCACGTGTGGTTGGACCAGAGAGCTACACTAGAGTCGGGAATTGGTATAACCACACAGACCACTCATGGTGACCTATTTCTGAAGGAAAAGCTCCATATATTCTAAAAATCACTTGAGGCAAAATTTCACATTTAAATACTTAGAACAAATATCTACATTTCCTGAATTGGCTCTTATAGAGAAAGCTGTCTTAGACTTGCTGCTCTTTTGTTTTGTTTTGTTTTCTTTTATTGGATATTTTCTTTTTTACATTTCAAATGTTATCCCTTTTCCCAATATCTCCTCTGGAAATCCCCAATTCCATCCTCCCTCCCCCTGCTTCTATGAGGGTGTTCCCCTACATACCCACATACTCCAGCTACCCAGTCCTGGCATTCTCCTACACTGGGGCATCAAGCCTTCGTATGACCAAGGGCCTCTCCTCCCACTGATGCCTGACAAGGCCATCCTCTGCTACATATGCGGTTGGTTACTCTTTGGTTAGTGGTCCAGTCACCAGGAGTTCTGGGGGTTCTGGCCAGTTGATACTACTGCTCCCCACATTGGGGCTGCAAACAATTTCAGTTCATTGGTCCTTTCTCTAACTCCTCCTTTGGGGATCCCATGCTCAGTCCAATGATTGAGTTCAGGCATCCACCTCTGTATTTGTCAGACTCTGGCAGAGCCTCTCAGAAGACAACTACATCAGGCTCCTGTCAGCAAGCACTTCTTGGCATCTACAAAAGTGTCTAGGTTTGGTGACTGTATATGGGATGAATCCCTAGTGGGGCAGTCTCTGGATGGCCTTTCCTTCACTCTCTGCTCCACATTTTGTCTCTGTATTTCCTCCTGTAAGTATTTTGCTCCCCCTTCTAAGAAGGACTGAATCATCCATACCTTGGTTTTCCTTCTTCTTGAGCTTCATGTGGTCTATGAATTGTATCATGGGTATTCCAAGCTTTTGGACTAATATCCACTTATCACTGAGTGCATACCATGTGTGTTCTTTTGTGATTGGGTTGCCTTACTCAGGATGATATTTTCTAGTTCCATCAATTTCCCTGAGAATTTCATGAATTCATTGTTTTTAATAGCTGGGTAGTATTCCATTGTGTAAATGTACCACATTTTCTGTATCCATTTCTCTGTTGAAGGATATCTGGGTTCTTTCCATCTCCTGACTATTACAAATATGGCTGCAACGAACATAGTGCAGATTGTGTCCTTGTTATAGGTTGGAGCATCTTCTGGGTATATGCCTAGGAGTGGATAGTTGGGTCCTCAGGTAATACTATGTCTAGTTATCTGAGGAACTGTCAGACTGATTTTCAGACTGGTTGTACCAGTTTGTAATCCCATCAACAACACAGGAGTGTTCCTCTTTCTCCACATCCTTGCCAGCATTTGCTATCAACTAAGTTTTTGATCCTAGCCATTCTGACTGGTGTGAGGTGGAATTTCAGGGTTGTTTAGATTTAAATTTCCCTGATGACTAATGATGTTGAACATTTCTTTAGATGCTTCTTAGTGATTCAAGTTTCCTCACGAGAATTCTTTGTTTAGCTCTGTAACCCATTTTTCATAGGGTTATTTGAGTCTCTGGAGTCTAACTTCTTGAGTTCTTTGTATATATTGGATATTAGCCCTCTATTGGATGTAGGGTTGGTAAAGCTCTTGTTCTAATCTGTTGACTTCTGCTTTGTCCTATTGACAATGTCCTTTGCCTTACAGAAGCTTTGCAATTTTATGAGGTCTATTTTATGTCTATTCTTGATCTTAGTGAATAAGCCATTGGTGTTCTGTTCAGGAAAAATTTCCCTGTGTGCATGTGTTCAAGGGTCTTCTCCACTTTCTCATTTATTAAATTCAGTGTATCTGGTTTTATGTGGAGGTCCTTGATCCACTTGGATTTGAGCTTTGCACACAGAGATAAGAATGGACTAATTTGCATTCTTCTACAAGCTGACCTCCAGCTGAACCAGCACCATTTGTTGAAAATGCTGTCTTTTCTCCACTGGATGGTTTTAACTCCTCTGTTAAAGATAAATTGAGAATATGTGTGTTGGTTCATTTCTGGGTCTTCAATTCTATTCCATTGAACTACCTGCCTATTTCTGTATCAATACCTTGCAGTTTTTAGTCACTATTGCTCTGAAATATGGCTGAGGTCAGGGGTAATGATTCCCTAAGAAGTTTTTTTATTGTTGAAAATATTTCTTGCTATCCTGTTTTTTTGTTTGTTTGGTTTTGTTTTTTTGTTTTTGTTTTTGTTTTGTTTTGTTTTGTTTTTTGTAATTCCAAGTGAATTTGAGAATTTCTCTTTCTAATTCTATAAAGAATTGGGTTGGAATTTTGATGGGGATTGCATTGAATCTGTACATTGCTTTCAGCAAGATGACCATTTGTACTATATTAATCCTGCCAATCTACTAGGCCCAATCCAGTGGAATCTGTGTGACAAGACAGAAAGCTTGGCTGCAGTTCTGAGGTGAAAAGTTTCAAAGAAACTGGTCTCCTGGAGGTCCTTGGCATCCCCAACACAGATGTGGTACAGATTTGTCCTTTCGATAGTCAATGGAGGGTCTTGCTTTCTCTTAGTATTGCTTTATTATTAGGTATAGAGGTGCCCCTAAGGAATGATTTGCAAATAGCCAAGCTTGATTGGATGTTTTTCCTGGCCCCCACCAGTGTTCCAACATCCTAGTTAATGCTGAAGCCAACCTTCTGTGGAAGTTTGTAAAGAATCTTACTTATTCAGACAAATTGCCTTCAGCGTTGTTAGAGAGATAGTGAAAGAAATCAGGCATTGAAGTTTACTGGCAAATGGAAATCTACCACAAATGGGCTCCCCTGGTAAATGGGATTGGATTGGCCACAAATACTTAGAATCACAACCAAGTCACTCCCAGGAGCTAGGGTAATGTATTATTCATGGAAAAGAAAGCAAATGGGACCCCCTGGTACATACTTCTGATATCCCAGAAGATTAGCATATTTGGGCATTTACCTAGGGCTGGCTGGTGGTAGTTTATATAATAGACTAGAATGGGAACCATTCACACCTGGCTGATAAGATCAAGATGACTTTATATGGGGCTGACTTTGTTGTTGCCTCTGCTGCCTGGTTCCTGTCAATTACCTTAACTGTTATATTACTTCTTTATTTATTCTGTAATGACTATAAAAGTCTGATGCTTACTTTGAGAAATCACACTCAGATTCAGCACTCTCTTGTGTTCATGTCTGTTTGTCACTCACCGACTCCTCGCCCACCTGAGTACTGGAACCCTGATTCTCCCCAGGTTGAGGGGCCCTGACTGGGTCAGCCCGCAGCACCAATACATGAGCATGGGAGATTTTTCCATCTTCAGAGGTCTTCTTTGATTTCTCTCTTCAGAGACTTGAAGTTCTTGTCATACAGATCTTTCATTGGCTTGGTTAGAGTCACGCCAAGGTATTTTATATTATTTGTGACTATTGTTAAGGATGTCATTTCCCTAATTTCATTCTCAGCCTATTTATCCTTTTGAATAGAGGAAGGCTACTGATTTGTTTGAGTTAATTTTATATCCATCCACTTGGCTGAAGTTGTTCATCAGCTTTAGGAATTCACTGGTGGAATTTTTAGGGTCATTTAAGTATGCTATCATAACATCTACAAATAGTAATATTTTGATATCTTCCTTTCCAATCTGTATCCCTTTGAGTTCCTTTTGTTGTATAATTCCTCTAGCTAGGATTTTTAGCACTATATTAAATAGATAAGGAAAGAGTGGGCAACCTTGGTTTATTTCAGCCCTGAGTTTGGTTATTTCCTCCAGTCTACTCCTGTTGGGTGAATTAGATTACTTTTGTTCTAGAGCTTTCAGGTGTGCAGTTAAGCTGCTAGTGTATGCTTTCTCCAGTTTCCTTTTGGAGGCACTTGGAGCTATGAGTTTTCCTGTTAGCACCACTTTCCTTGTGTCTCATAAGTTTTGGTATGTTTTGCCTTCTTTGTCATTAAATTCTAAAAAGTCTTTAATTTCTTTCTTTATTTTTCCCTGACCAAGTCATCATTGAGTAGAGCATTGTTCAGCTTGCATGTGTATGTGGGCTTTCTGTTTTGTTTGCTGCTATTGAAGACCAGCCTTAGTCTGTGGTGATCTGATAGGATGCATTGGATTATTTCAATCTTCTTATATCTCTTGAGGTCTGTTTTGTGACCAATTATATGGTCAGTTTTGGAGAAGGTGCCATGAGGAGTTGAGAAGAAGGTACATTCTTTTGTTTTAGGATGAAATGTTCTATAGATATCAGTTAAATACATTTATTTCATAACTTCTGTTAGTTTCACGGCATCTCTGTATTATTTGTTTCCATGATCTGTCCTTTGCTGATAGTAGGGTGTTGAAGTCTCCCTATACAGCAATGTGTGCTTTGAGCTTTATTAAAGTCTCTTTTGTGAATGTGGGTGCTCTTGCATTTGGAGCATAGATGTTTAGAATTGAGAGTACCTCATGGTAAATTTTTCCTTTGACAAGTATGAAGTGTACTTCCCTATCTTTTTTGATAACTTTTGGTTTAAAGTTGATTTTATTCAATATTAGAATGGCTACTCCGGCTTGTTTCTTGGGACCATTTGCTTGGAAAATAATGTAACTATTATCAATGTCTCTTTTCCTTGTTCACTAGCCCTCTCCTCACTTGAAACATGCTGAGATTTAATTTGAAAAAGAAAAAAAGAAAAAAGAAAGAAAAACTGGATCAATCTACACTCAGAGAACAAGCACTAACCTCTCCACCCACCATGTTCTTTTCCTGTGGTCAGTGTAGATATATGGTTCTTACTCAACACAGTGGCTGGCACAAAAAAAATAAGTGGTCAACAATTATTGATTCAAGAACAATAATCTAAGCATCCAGAAGAAAAAAAATAGAAGCATAGAAGGAATTATTCAATGTAATCTATCCTTTTTTATTCCTTATTTATTCATCTAGTTCATTTGTTTTGTTGAACATTTTTTCTGCCTGGAACAAGCTCTTATTCTGTAGTCATGGCTGGTCTATAACTTGCTAAGGATCCTTGGCTGATTTTAAACATGTGAGTGATCTTTATGCCTCTTCCTCCCAAGGGCTAGAATTATAAGAATAGTTTCACTATCTTTAAATGGTGATAATATTTTGATCAGTTCATTCATTGTACAGCAAAGGAAGAATAACAGAAAAATTACAAAATTTCAACACAGAAATGAAGTATTGAGAGATAACTTTGGTAAGAAGGAGAGGTATGAGAAGAAACATCTGATGATAAAAGTCTTGTAGGAAAATATTGGATATAGAAGCTTAATTACCCCTATGAGGCAGTGTGCTGAGACTAATAATGGTTTTGTAAGGGTTGTAATGGGAAGTAGAGGGGTGGCACTTCTGGCAAAGAAAGGAAAACTGCTAGAGAAGAATTATTAAATGTATAGACAGCATAGTTACTAAGAGAAACTATTGAATTTGAGCATGCATTTAGGAAGACACTAGCTGTAGTAGATGCTCTTAGGGGCTGTACATGGCATATTTCTGTGTTGCCTCTTATTGAAACCTAATTTGAGCAACTAGAATTTTCACTGTTGACTATTAATCATCAATGTGCCAGCAGACCCCATCTTATCAGTGAAATTGCATTGGGATTACCATCATTTATAGTAAATGAAAGGAGTATGAGGTTTATCTCTGATCAAATACAAACATGAGCAAAGTAATTAAAAATCTTCCATTTGATGAATAAAAAAAAAATACTGCCAGGTATGATGGCACTTGCCTGTGATCCTAACCTGTGGAAGGCTAAGACAAAAATACCATGTGTCATAATCCAGTCTGGGTGATGTAGCATGGCCATTTCATAACCAACCAAACAATAACTGTCTTGTCATTTTACAGCATAAATATTCTATTCATAAATTAAACTCTTTTTCCTGTCATCATTTTATATTAAAAAAAAGGTGAATGTTTCTGAGCCTTATTAAAATGCATGTGACTTTCTCGGGAAAGTATTATTATTTACTTTTTCTACTCTAATAATGTCTTCAATTTGTCAGTAGTATGTAAGGCAGCTTAGAAGAGGCACTTAAGCATGTCAACAAGGCAGAGTGTATTCATACCCATTTAAAACCGTTCGAGGAATTAGCTAGTGAAACAAAGGCAGCTAGGGGATTAAAGAATTAATTAAACTTTACAAACAGAGCTACAAGTGGATGTGAAATTGCTGTAAGCATGAAAAATAGTACCTTTGGCACTCACTTGTTTCTAACCATAATGAATAAACTCTTTGAAGTATAATAGAAGGATTGATTTAACAGTGGGGTGAGAACTCAGAGGAGAGATGAGTTGCTATTGATATGAGTAATTGGAATTACATAATGTTCAAGGATCTTCAATGTTCAATGTTCTTCAAGGATGAATATTCAATAACAGTCATTACATATAGTCAATATAGTCATTTGGTGAAATGAAAGTGGCTTAACAATGAAAGTTGTACTCGAAATCTTAGCAAATTTGTTTTCATATACTTCAGAAGCATGTTTCCTAAATACGAGAAGTTTGTGTATAGACCAAGTGAGTGAATAGAACAAATAACAGCAGTAAATCAAGTTGGAAAAGACTAGGTTAGGACTTAGTACCTTGGATGGCTGGATGATCATATGCTTGAGACTAACAGAGAAACGCAAAACTCATTTTCAGTTGTTATTAGAGCTACACAAAAAAGCATTATCCAGGGTAGACTCACATGCACACACACACACACACACACACACACACACACACACACACAAAGAGAGAGAGAGAGAGAGAGAGAGAGAGAGAGAGAGAGAGGAGAGAGAGAGGCTTTCTCCTGCATGTAGTCAAGCATCCTGAGTAAAGATTCTTTTATTTTTTGGTAGGAATGGTTTGATTATCATTAGCTCATATATTTGTGCACTGGGACATAAAGATAGTGTTCCCTCATCTTTGTCCTGGAGGTATGATATGGGTGAAGTTCCTAGGCAGCCATTAGAAGTTTGTATATGTGAATCAGCAAGTAAGAGATATGGGATACAAGTTAACACCAGGTCAGTCCCTCTCAAATTACTGTAGTGACAGTTTATTAGGAGAAGAAAATAAAACATTCCCCAATTCCCACTACCATTGACCTACATGATTTAGATTTATTTAATATTCTCTAATTGCTTGCTATAATTCATGCAACATAAAGTAATCAGGTACTTGATATTACTATGCAGTATAATATGAAAGTGTCTAGAGAAATGGCTCAGCAGGTAAGAGTGCTTGCTATGAAAATAAGAGGATATGAGTTCAGATACCTAGCACATGTGTCAAAGCCAGGTATGTTGATGTGTTCTTGTAGATCCCATACTGGATCTACAAACTGTATGTACAGCTTGAGAACTCATAGGAAGACCAGCTTAGCCAAAGCAGTGAATTTCAGGTTCAGAGTCTGACTCAAAAATAAGTAAATAAGTAAGTAAGTAAATAAATAAATAAATAACAAGGACAATGACAACAGAGGAAGATACTCAATAGCATCCTCCAGCTCCTAGAAATGCCAAACGGTAGGGAGAGGGAACTTATAGAGTCCACCTCCAGCAGAAAGACAGGACATCAAGTGAGGGATGAGGTTCCCATCCTACAGTCACATCTCTGACCAATAATTGTTCCCGTCTGAAAGGATTACAGGGATGGAAATGGAGAGGAGGCTGGGGAAAAGAAGGTCCAGTGACAGGCCCAAAGTGGGATCCAGCTCAAGGTAAGGTGCCAAGGCCTGACCCTATTAATGAGGCTATGGAGCGCTCACAAAAAGGGATCTATCATAACTGCCTTACTAAAGACTCAACAAGCAGCTGAAAGAGTCAGATGCAGATATTTGCAACCAACCAATGGACAGAAGCAGCTGACCCCTGTTATTGAATTAGGGAAGGCTGAAAGAAGGTGAGGAGAAGGGTGATCCTGCAGGAGGACCAGCAGTCTCAATTATCTGGACTCCCAAGACCTCCCAACAGACAGCACATACCAGCTGATATGAGACCCCCAACACAATACAATAGAGGATTTCTGGGTCTGTGTTCATTCAGAGATGATGCACCTAACCCTCAAGAGACTGGAGGGCCTAGGAAGTTTAGAGGTCAGGTGAGGTAGGGGCATCCATGTGGAGACAGGGTGGGGTCAGAAGGAGGTGTAGGATGTGCAGCAGTCAGAGGGGGATAGGGAATGGAATATGGAGTGTAAAAAATAAATTAAACATTAAAAACAAGTTTAAAAAATTGTAGCTACTATTCCATGTCATGAACTAATTACAAAGTAAATGTCACTTTTATTGATATGCTTATACAAAAATTGAAATGTTATATTGTTATTTTTATAGTTACATTTTTAATGCTATTGTCTGTCCCAAACATCTTAGCAAGTCACTGTTTAGCGTGCAGAGAAAAAAGAAGGCCATGGATATGCAAATATTCTTGTGGTTTATATATAAATATAAATAAAGTCATATTTAAGATGTTTGTGTCAGTATGTAAACATCGGTTATGCATGTAAAAACTAGAAGATTTCTCAAGGATTGTGATTTTCCAGAGTTTGGAAGATAGGTAAGGAAAATCTTCCTTGTGTGTATAGAAATTTATTCAGCTATAAATAAAATAAAATTATGACATTTGCAGGAAACTGAATAGATGTGGAGATCACCATAATAAGCAAAATAAACCACACCAAGAAAGAGAAATGTATCAGTTTTCCACTTATCCACTTATCAATCTGAATATGTATATATGTATTATATATGCATATGTATAATTAAAATATATATGCATGACATGAAACCAGGAAGTGGACTCTTTAGGAGCAGGAAGGGAACCAGCCAAAGAAGAAAAGCAGAACAGGGGAAGATAATGAGCACTGACTAGGGGCAGAGTATATGACATGCAAGTATAAAAATGTTGCAATGAAACACATTTTGTTTAATGAATATTCACTGATAATTGAAAAGGAAACTATCTTACGAATAAAAAGAATATATAAAAACAAAATAAAAGGTGGTGCACGCCTTTAATTCCAGCACTTGGGAGGCAGGTGGATTTCTGAGTTTGAGGCCAGCCTGGTCTACAGAGTGAGTTCCAGGACAGCCAGGGCTACACAGAGAAACCCTGTCTCGAAGAACCAAAATAAATAAATAAATAAATAAATAACCTTATGACATGTATCAAACCAGTGAACACACACCAACGTATTATACAAATACGTTAATATATGGCTTGAATATTTTCTAATATACTTTTGCAACCACAGTTTGAAAACAAGTGAGTAAAACAGCTGGTTCTTGAATACATTCCTATAATCCTAGCATTCAAAAAACTGAGGCAGCAGGACTGCATACCTGACTCCCTACCATGCCTTCCTAACCATGGTGGACTGTATCCCTTCAAACAAAATAAACCCTTTCTCCCTTTCATTGTTCTTTTCAGTGATTTCTCAGGGCAAGAAGAAAAATAACTGCAGGAATCCCTCAAATCAATTGCAAGCCAGGACTGTCTTTAAAATAGGATGCCTTGGTTCTAGACAATGAGTGGTTTTATATGTAGTGCATGGAAGACAGCAAGAACAGAGCCCTCTCCATGTTCATATGTACTTGTTTGATTTTCATTTTTAACTGTTACAGTTTGTCTCTGGGTTTTCTTGGGAGTTTAGTACAGAGGAAGAGACCTTCCCCTTTGAAACTGACTTCCAAATTATTATGCTAAGAAAAGTTCTTGAGTATAGAGAACATGGCATCTGCATGAGTCTAAGCACCATTGGGTGATGGGCAGAAGAACATTAGCAACAGACAGAGATTCGTAGCTGTACAATAAATATTTATTAAGTAATAAATATTTATTAAGGAACCATTTACTTTAAAACAAATAGATTATATTGAACTCTAGAATTATTTCAGCAAAAGCCACCATTAATGGTTGCTGGTGATATTAATTTTATACTCTTTTATTGTACAAATGAAGTTACACTATTTGGTGATCAGCATCTCCTTTACTTATAATGTCTTATCTCTCAGTAGTCTGTGGTCTCAACTTGTGGGAAATCTTTCCATGGGATCTTTAATCCCAAGATTTAGTGAGAACTCAGAAAACCAATGTGACTGGAGGAACCTGGATGAACCCTACAAAGATATTTCTAGAGAGGGATCATTTAACCATTCCAGTATAGGCTGTTGATCATTTTGGATTAAATAATTGACAGTAGTCTGCATCCTATTTGACTACCAGTACAGGTATACGAATTTAAGTTGATATGGAATTTAAACACCATAGGGTGCCTCTGTGTCTTGCTAACAAAACTCTTATTCTTTTTTGAGCCCCTAAATTCCAAAGGCACCTAAAACCCAGCCTACTTGGGATGCCTCAATTTGAGAATTTATCTTTACATATATACATCCAGCTTTCTTGAGTGCAGAAACTCTTGTCTTGTCAAGAATAATATATTCTAAAGGAGTCCTGAATCATAATGTACCTCTTGAGTAATCACTCCACTATAGAGAAAAAAAAATGCTTGGTGTCAATAAAAACTCAGCACTCTCTCTATGTAAACAAAACACCAAAGTTATGAAACCTGTTAACCCCAAAATTATGGGCAGGAAAAAGGCTTTTCCTTTGTTATTGAGTGAAGTCCTAATCATATGGACTTATTTGGTTTTATGTTTTATCTTTAGTTTGTCTGCCCTATATTAGGACAGTTAGATGCCTCAAGCTTCGGGGAGAGAGTAAAGTTGATGATACCAAATCTATAAAGAAGCAAAGAGTTAGAGGAGGGTCTTTTGACATATTCTTCTGTTGCCCACTTCCAGCTTCCAGCATCTTTTCTTCCCTGTTATTTTCAGAATTGACTGTGTCATAGGCCTTGGAAGTGCACTTCTGAGATTTTCCTGCCTGCCTATAGAGAAAGGGTTGTTGATATTTGCTATTAGTCCTTTGATAACTTGTTAGATCCACAAAGGAATGTAGACTTCACAGGGAAAAAAGTTATGCCCTGCTGTTATTCACTGCAAAGATGGCTTTCATCAAGTAGCCAGTAAGGACTGTCATAAACAGTATCAAGTAAATCACTACTTTGAAGGTATGTGCTTCAAACATTCCCTAAGGAAAGCCAAAAGAACCTAACAAAGAGTGAGCATCCACTACAATAGTGTAAGATGTCCTTTATTGAATGAAAATGATACAGAAATCTGAGGTACATGAACATTAAAATAAAAGAAACCAAACGAGATTGGAAAATAGAATATTTTATCTGCATTTATATTTAAAGGAATGACTGTAGGCATTTTTTGCAATCTACTTTTAATAAGTGTTCAACCTTTTCTCTAGCCTACCACCCAGGGGAAGTAGTAGAAGAGAAAAGTTATTAGGATGGAGGGAAGTGAACATGTTCAGCAATAGTCCTTTGGAGGTGAGCTTGATCTTAGCCAGCAGTTCAGTCCTGTAGCAAACAACAAATAAGGTTCAGCAACTGCAGACCAGTCCTCCAGCAACTGCGGTCCAGTACTTTTAGCAAGCAGACACCAGGCAGCTGTAGTTCGAGTCTGAAGAAACCACCAGGCTCGCCAATTGGCCCGTGGTGAGGTTCCAAAAGTGGCAAATGGCCCTAGGAATCTCACAAGCAGTTTGTGGGTGATTTTCTCTCAATGGCAGCATTGTCATGAGTTGTACTCAACAACACAATGTAAGGTGAACCAATACACGCAAGTCTTTAGCAAAGAAAAGTGAGGTAGAGCAAACCATACCAAGGCTCAGTGTTCCTCTCCCACTGCATGTGGGGTCATATTTATACTCCTTCATCAAGCATCCTTTCATGTGTTCTCTTTAGCAAGCCATCCTTTCACCTGTGTGCCCCAGCAAAACATTTGATGTAACTAACTTTCCAAAGAACTAGATATTCCCACTTCGAATGAATATATTCAAGGATGGACACAATCAAATGATGTGTATTTGTAATACAAATGCTTGATATGACTATAAAATTATTCATGACAACAGTGATAAATTATGTGGCTGGTTATCACAAGTCATATACAAAGACACATGCAAAGATACTAACACAAATGAATAGGCAAAGACCTAAATGTAAATAGGTCTCTTCAAAGTTCACCTCAATGGGAGCACTTCTTGGTTATTGTCCCTCAGGAATGTCATAGGAAAGGGTTGATATGTTATAGATGCTCATTCTTATGTGGTCCATCTGTATCACGAAAAGCCTCCTCAGAGACATATCAAATAAGTTTCCTCCCCCATTGTCAGGGTAAGTACATCCTGTACAAATTGAATTTGAAGAGTCCCATGAAAGCTGATGTGTTACAGGCTTGTTTGACAAGTGATGGGCTTTGGAAAAGTGATAGGACCATGAGCATGAACACTCTAACCTCAGAAACAGATGCAAAGCTAGAAAAGAAGGAAAAAGAACAAGAAAAAAACTAAGTAAGACATAGAAAAAGAAACTTGTGTCTCAGTCAAGTTTTTATTCACTCCCAGACAACTGCCAGAAACACTCCCCCACTCAATCCAACACCAGCTACTGAATCTTGGGCTCCGGATTTAAACAATTACTATTCTAAGCCACTGAAATTTATAAGGAGTGAGCAGTACTTTGACAATAATCAACTTATCTGCCTGTTCATAAAAGAGAAAAATGTCCTGATATTTACCGCTAAATAGAACAAGAAAGAAGTCAATGTTCTGAAAATCCACATGGGAAAGTTAATGCATCTATCATATGGAGATGGAATTGTGGCATCCATGGAAATATTTTAATTTCATTAACAGAGCCCAGGATACATTAACATTCCAAAGTTTTGATGAATTAGAATATGTTGAAGTTAAGCATTTCTGTGAATTAAAAACACTATTCAGAGTCCAAAGACCACAGTTTTTGCCCGTATGTGGAATATGTTCTTCTAGCTAGGCTTCCTTGTCTGGCATCAGTGGGAGAGCATGTGCCTAGCCTTGTAGAGACTTGATGTGCCAGGGTGGAAAGATACTCAGGGGGCCCTCACTTGCTCAGAGAAGAAGGAGAGGGAAGAAGGAGGAGGATAGTGGGAGGAGGTTACTAGGAGAGGGGCAAGAGCAGAATGTAAAATGAGTAAATTTTATATGTGTGTGTGTGTGTGTGCGTGTGTGTGTGTGCATCACAAACACTTAAAGTTAAAATAATTTTTTTTAAAAAAAAAATGTAGAAAGGTTACAGAGGAAACCATCATTTCCTATGAAGGATAAAAGCAAAATTTTTAGCCAATTTTTTTTTTGTTTTGTTTTTTTGGTTTTTCGAAACAGGGTTTCTCTTTATAGCCCTGGCTGTCCTGGAACTCACTCTGCAGACCAGGCAGGCCTCCAACTCAGAAATCCGCCTGCCCTGCCTCCCGAGCGCTGGGATTAAAGGCGTGTGCCACCACTGCCTGACCAAATTTATACTTTCTAATCCCCCTCCTACACTAAGCATGTGAGCATATACATGCTAACAGTTTGTTGCCTAAGCCTTTCTGCCTTATTCATTATCTCCAAGATCCTGGTTTCCAAAACTATATGTACAGATGAAGAGCGACCACAAGTTGCTCTATTTAGCTGTCTTCAGTGTGCACACAAAAGTACAATATTGTATTTTGCTTCTAAAGCAAGCATGGGCTGCAGCTTGGCAAAAAGAATAAACTGTAGTGGGTGGACTGGAGAAATATGAAGAAATAAATAAAACCAGCTGCATAGAGTGGAGGTGGTAGTTGGTGCCAATAACTGATTCATTTACTCTCTGCATGTACTCATTACGTGTAGAAGTGCTTTTCTTCACAGGCTATGTAATGAGTATGTCCGCCCCCGACCATGTAAGCCCCGGAGCTGCAGTAAAGGGGTCATAGGCAATAGGGAGCCCAGAGCTCTCGTTTGCATTTGCTCTTAATTTTTTTATGAGGTATGTTAATCGCGACCTCACTCCCTACACTTTATAATTGGAATGACACTTACACTTTCACCTTACTAAGTGTTTCTGAAAGGCTTTCAAATTTAGGTTATGAGTTTTATTATGAGTATATTATTAAATTTGAACTAGTGCTACACAGCATTCTATGTAAATAAGTTCCAGGGGATTTGGCTTCTGTCTACCTAGTATGGTATTTTTGCGGCTGGTATAATCTATTAGGAGGCTTTCCGAAGAGATGCAAATTTGCTCTAAAGTAATACCCCTTCTCTTTGTAATTAAAGCAAGGCTAAGAATAACTGTTTGTTTGATTGACTATAGCTGTGAAGCCAACCAAGTGCATGCCAAATTGTAAAGAAAATGCTGAAATTCTACATCCATTCTCCAGGTCCCTGGATCATCATCTTCATGGTTTTTTTAAAAAAAAAAAAAAAAAAAAAAAAAAAAAAACTCCAACATTCCCATCCTACCTTTTATCACTGTTTGACTCCATGCCTACATGTAGAGCAACTAGAAAAGATATCACCCAGACAAACAGCAGCACTGTGTTCCATAGATCCACTCCTGTACCCTATTTTTTGACTTTCCATGAAGTACCTAGCTCTCCTTAAAATTAAAGGATACCTCATCGTTAGTGGCCATATTTGCATCCTTACTTTTCTTGGGTAAAAATTATTTGTGTATTTATGTACACAATTAGAAACTTTGTCTAGTGATATATTTTAAAATTGTGGAGCACAGCCTAACTTACTGATGAGTATTCACCTATTGTCTGTGGAATGAAAGAAAGAGCCTGGGAGGTGATTCTGCTTTTCTGCACAGTGATTTGTGGACGATTGTGATCAGCTTTTTCTTAGACTGAGTGTTAGGAAGGATAAAGTCATATCCATTGTTGCTTAGCTTGGTACCCATCTACATAATGTTTCTTGGCTTTTGGGTTCTTTTCATGCCTCCCCACACCTTACAACTCTCTCCCCTTGCACCTATAAATACCATGCTTTGCTGAGTCCAGCCAAGCTTGGTCCTAGAAATATTACTGTGGTGACAAAAGATTGAAAAAAGGACACATCAGAAACACAGACAGAAAAGCTGGGACTGGCTGAGACATGCTTGATCTGATGGAGTGGTATCAAATACAAAATCCCTAGAATCTTGGGGTGTTATAAACAGCAGGAGAAGGAGCATTTTCCTGTTCTTGGTGGGAGTGATCTCAGACTGTAATCATCTACAAGGAAGAAGCTGAGGTCTATCTATTGTTTCCTCTGTCAACCTTCACACACAGAACAGAGGAAGGCCATGCCAGTTTCCATGGGTCTTAGGCCTTGGTCTTTGGCAATCACACATGTCTTCTTTGAGATTGCATTAAAATCTCAATATTTTTAACTTCCTTTTCTTCACTCCAAACCCTCCCTACCCTCCTTTAAATTCATCCTCATTTTTCTCATCAGTTGTTATTATATGCATCTGTGTATTTGCATATACACATGTTCTTAAATATAACTACTTCAATACACATCATGCTATTTATATATATATGCCTTCAGGACTGGCTATTAGATACTGAACAACCAATAGGTATGCCTGTCCCTGGAGGTCTACCTTTCCTTCTTCCAGCTTTCCTCAAACGTCTGTAGTTCACTGTGTAGAGTTGAAGTCTCATGAGATTTTCCCCATATGAATTGGCACATTTGTGAAGGTCATGTTTGGATGGTCAACTTAGTGAGACTTTATGGATATAGCATCTGATGTTACTAGAAGACACAATCCCTGATCTTCTGGTTCTTTTTTATTATTTTTTTATTAGATATGTCCTTTATTTACATTTCAAATGATATCCCCTTTCCCAGTTTCCCTTGTGAAGGAAAACCCTATTCACCCCCCCCCTGGCCCTGCTCACCAACCCACCCTCTACTTCCTGGCGCTGGTATTCCCATACTCTGGGGCATAGAACTTTCACAGGACCAAAGGCCTTTCCACCCATGATGACCAACTAGGTCATCCTCTGCTATGTATGCTGCTGGAGCCATTAGTCCCACCATGTGTACTCTTTGGTTGGTGGTTTATTCCCTGGGAGCTCTGAGGGTACTAATTAGTTCATATTGTTGTTTATCCTAAGGGGCTACAAACCCTTCAGCTCCTCACTTTCTTTTCTATTAGTTTCAGTGTATATGGTTTTATGTGGAGGTCCTTGATACACTTGGACTTGAGCTTTGTACAAAGAGATAGAAATGGATCAATTTACATTCTTCTGTATGCTAACCTCCAGTTGAGCCAGCACCATTTGTTGAAAATGCTCTCTTTTTTCCACTGGATGGTTTTAGAACCTTTGTCAAAGATCAAGTGACCATAGATGTGTGGGTTTATTTCTGGGTCTTCCGTTCTATTCCATTGATCTACCTGCCAGTCACTGTGCCAATACCAGGCAATTTTTATCACAATTGCTCTGTAGTACAGCTTAAGGTCAGGGATGGTGATTCTACCATATAAGTTCTTTTACTGTTGAGAATAGTTTTCGCTATTCTAGGTTTTTTGTTATTCCAGATGACTTTGCAAATTGCTCTTTCTAACTCTGTGAAGAATTGAGTTGGAATTTTGATGGAGATTGCATTGAATCTGTAGATTGCTTTCAGCAAGATGGCCATTTTTACTATATTAATCCTGCCAATCCATAAGCATGGGAGATCTTTCCGTCTTTTGAGATCTTCGATTTCTTTCTTCAGAAACTTGAAGTTTTTGTCATCCAGATATTTCATTTGCTTAGTTAGAGTCACACCAAGGTATTTTATATTATTTATGACTATTATGAATGGTGTTGTTTCCTTAATTTCTTTCTCAGCCTGTTTATCCTGTGTGTAGAGGAAGGCCACTGATTTGCTTGAGGTAATTGAAATCCTAGCCAGAGCAATTAGACAACAAAAGGAGATCAAAGGGATACAAACGAGAAAGGAAGAAGTCAAATTATCACTATTTGTAGATGATATGATAGTGTACTTAAGTGATCCCAAAAAGTCTACCAGAGAACTCCTAAACCTGATAAACAATTTCAGCAAAGTAGCTGGATATAAAATTAACTCAGTCAAATCAATGATCCTCTGGTTCTTAGCACCTTCAAACCTCTTCTGCAATGTTTCCTGAGCCTTGGGTGTAGGTGTGTTTGTAGTTCATTGAGACCAAGCTTCAACACCCTTCATATTAATTGGTTGTGGTTTTTGGCATCTGTCTTCATTTGTTGCAAAGTTTTATTGTTGAGGGGTGGTGGAAACTACACTTGTTTTTGGATATAAGGACATATGTTTTTAGAGAGTTGCTAGAAATTATGCTCGTTTACTACATTAAGAATTTTAGATTTTCCTCGTCATTATGATCTCAATAGCACTGATTAGTTAGATAGATTTCCAGTAACAGCCATGATATTACTCTTATATAGTGGATCCTAACTCTAATGAGAGTGCAGTTAGTTGCTACTAACTTAATTTTGTGCCTCTACTGCTTCTGTAGCATTTACTGTCACGGTGGATGTTGACATGGTTCACAGGCATTATTTATATAGCTGGGCTTGACTTTTGGTTACAATTCACATACTTTAGTCTATAAATATAAATATAAATATAAATATAGTGTATAGTGTCTTGAACTTTTCTCATCTGTGCTGAGAGTACTCCTCCAAAGAGCCAAACTGCCTAATAATGACTCTAAAATTACACATAAAACATCCTATTTTGAGTAGTTGGTTTGGCTATATCAGAGAATCCCAAACCATACAGCCTACTTCTTTGCCCTTGATTATTCCCCAGAGGTAGAAGATAAGTCACTACTGCTGAGGACATCATGCCCTTCAGGAACAGGTTCCAGAGGCTCTCAGTGGGAACCATCTTTGGTAACCTCTCCCTGAGAACTAGTTCCCATGGAACGAACAGGCACCACACAAGCTTCCAAAGGAGGGAGGCAACCAACAGCCTGTCTCCTTGCACTCTAGTTCAAATTGGCAGTGTGTTTCCCATCATAGCACTACTCATAAACGTGTAATAGACATGGAATTTAACATGACCTTCTTTCTTTAGGAAATTAATTTTACAGAAGCTATAGAAATTGGTCAGTTGTTAAGAGTACATACGGGACTTGAATAGGACCCAAGTTCAGTTCCTGACTCTCATGTGGGGGTATACAAACTCCTCTATATCTCTGGCTTTGAAGGATCTCAAGCCCTCTCTAGACCTTATAAGCACCTGCATTACATTTGGATAACCATAGATACAATACATGTGTCCCCCACACACACACACTCTAAAAAAATTAAATCAACATATAATAATAGAATAATAAGCAGGCAATTCTTTACTACTTCCTTTACTAAATAGGAAAATACTTATTGATTCAAATAATAAATTTCCATAATGTACAATGATGGAGCAATAACTGGTCACTGATAACATTTCTAATATGAATAGGATATCTTGTCTGTTGTTATTCAACTCACTATTGACTCCCATGTAAATAAAGATTGATCCATTATAAACATAAGATAATTTAGATTCCAGTCAGAATGTGGCAACATTTGGCCACAGCTTTTCCAGAAGTTATCCTTTTACTGAAGTAGATTCAGATGTACAAAACCTCCAGGAGTCTCTGAAAATCTATCATCAGCTCAGGACAATGTGAAGGTAGTTGTACCTTTAAAATTAATCAAGTGTTTGTTGATACTTATATAATTATATAGTGGGTAACATGGAATATTTTAGTAAAGGAAATTGTTTTTAATGTATAAAATGAGAGACTAAGAGTATAGTGGGAATATAACTAGACTATGAGAATCTCTCAACTATTATTTTATTCTTTTATTTATTCTCATATTTCCTGATAGCTTTTCCTTAATATATTATCTATGTATTATTTTATGTTCCTCATAGCTGAAACCACATTTGCACAGTATCTATTGATAATTATAATATAGTCATGCCATTTAAATTCACCTTTTAAAAACTCTAATTTAGTATAAGAAAATATTGATCTTTTCTAGTACAGTTCAAGAACATCTGACAATGTATATTAATTTAATATTGAAATTTTTAATTATTTTGTGATTATAATGTACTTACATCATTTCCTCTCCTTCTTCAAAGTGTACAACATACCCTTTCCTGCTTTCTTGGAATGTCATGGCTTATTTTTTATTAATAATAGAATATATATATGCATATATACAATCCATATGATGTTTCTTGTATGCATGTTTTCAGGGATAACCATTTTGTATTGGTCAACCAGTTGGTATGCTCTTCTCTGTGGAAGTCTATTTCTCCAGGTCTCAGGATTCCTTAGTTACTTGTAGTCCTTAATGTAGAACTGAGGTCTTGTGAGCTTTTCCCCAGAAATGATAACATGTCTATTGGAATTGTCCTTGTTCAGCTCATGTTTAAACAGTCATATTGGTGAGTCTTCATGGGTATAACTTCTGACATTCCTAGGAGATACAATCCAGCATCAAGTCTGTGTAGTTCAGCATGACCTAGAACTCCTGATTCTCCTGATCTTCCAGGAGTTGTGTGATCTATATCACAATATCTGGTTTGTACAATGCTTGATATTGAACTCAGGGTTTTCTGCATACTCAAGAATTCTTCCAACTGAGTAACACTTCTAGCCCAGGAGAGGGAACGTGATAGTTAATATGCTTTTAAGCAATTCTTGTGTATTCCAATATTGGAGTCCTATAGTCAAGTGACTATGTTCTTGTTTCCATTTTAAAAATAAAGTCGGTGGTTTCCAGGAGATGTTATGCTTACTGACAAAGAAAATCTAGTGATATCTTCAATCTCATTAATAACAAGTTTTGTCAGTACTTCATATCCACTAGGATTCCCTTAAACACAGGCTCAAATATTTCAGAAAACTCTTTCCCAGAATCAATTATTCCTCCATTCTAACAGGATATGGAGGGGAAAAAGTGCTACAGTACTCAGTATGAAGTGAATAGTCTTCTTTGAAAATGGAAACAGTTTATACTTCACGTGTGAAGGAGATCATATGAATCAGTTTTTCTAGGTGATTTTTAACCCCAGTGTCTAGTCTGGTAACTGTCGTCTTGACTTGGCTCTTGTTTTCTTACTCATTAGAGTTATTACAGACTCCCCATATTTTTATGGGGAGACTATATCTATTCAGAAAAGCCTTTGTGGAAACAGGCAGCACAGCTACACTTTTCTTCATTCCCTTAGAATAATGATTATCACATGAAAAAAAATCTTCCCTCAAAGTCTTATTCCACCAATAACCACTGTTAGGCAAAACCAGTCACACATGATCAGTCTTAATTTTCTTACATGCAAAACAAAATTAACTCCTCTATCACAGCTTCTGCTTAAGTTGTACTTTAAATAGGCTTTAAAATACCATGTGACTTCCCAATTAAATTGTATCGGAGAAGTATTGATTAAGCAGACTTGTTTGCTACTCAGCATCTATTTGTCTATAATTTCCACTCAACTTGTCTATTATTTATAATCCTTCCTGTTTTACATTGTGGGGTTACCTCTATATTGTTCAGTAAATAACTGGTTCTCCCATGGTGCCTCTACATGCTCAGATCATTGCCTAAAGACACATCATTGAAAATTTCTGAACTTTGCTGTTCTCACTTCACATACTTCTGGCCCGCACTATTTTCTCGCCAGCAAGAAAGCACACGGAACACCAGAATCCTTCTGCAGCAAACCTTTATTACCATGTGGCGAGGAGAGAGCGAGCCCTGGAAAGGCACTGCTTATATACACCCTGGAGCGGCATGTTCATTTCTGATTGGCTGCTTGCCCATTAGCTCATGAGATGCCCTGGGATAGGCTGTGACTTGGCGCTCTCTGGCCCTTAGCATATGCGCAGATGGGCTGAGACTTGGCGCGCTCTGGTCCTAGGCACATGCGCAGACTACTTGTTACAGGGAGAAGACACCGGATGCCGGCGCCATCTTGTAATGGCGGCTGCCAGCTCCGGTGCGGCTCTCTACACATACTTGTGTGCCTCAGATACTTATTCAAGGAGATACTCTGCTGTGCTAAATAAGTGTTTTTGAAGGTCTATTCTAGTTTTGCCCATGTGTAGTTCTCCAGATTTAGTCTGGAAGAATATTTCCACCAGGCAACTAATTTATTGACAATGATATAAAAAAGCAAAGTTGTGTATTTAGAACTGTAGAAGTGTTTATACATTGTGGATAAAGGGAACAGATGTAGCTATTGTTCTTTGCCTTACCTTGATAATTCAATACAAAACTCTTTAGAAAACACATTTCATGTTGCAAGCCAATAGTTTGGCTGCCCAGAATTATGCCCTCTTGTAAAATTTTATCCCCTCAGTTGGCAAACACATTAGCCTTGCTGAGGCCCCGACTTTGAACTGGGTGCTGAGACCATATGTGTCAAAGGATGAAGTTACAATCAGGATAAAGATATTAATTGGCTTTTAAAAAATCCTCATCTTAGAAAATACTACATTTCATAAGGGGAGGGACAATAAGTGTTCACATGAGCAGAGCACCAAATGTTAGTCAAAGGCTAGACAATGGTGGCACATGCCTTTAATCCCAGCACTTGGGAGGGAGAGGCAGGCAGATTTCTGTGTTTGAGGCCAGCCTGGTCTACAGAGTGAGTTCCAGGACAGCCAGGGCTATACAGAGAAACCCTGTCTCAAAAATACAAGACAAAACCAAGCAAAACAAAAAAAGTTAGTCAAAGGTAGTAGAAAAGAAAAATAAACAAAACAACTAAATAGAAACAGGTCTAAGCCAGATGTGATGGGTACCTATAACTCCAGGACTTCAGAGGTGGAGGCCTGAGCATCAAGAGTTCAAGGCTAGCTGATATATGAAGATCAGGGGTATATGAAGTGCTGCCTTAAATTTTTGTCTAAGGTTTTCATACAGTAAAAGATCTCGAATTTAAATAGCTTCAGTTAAGTACTCTTAAAATCATAGCACCTGTTGCTTTATGGCGTTGGAGAATCTAACTTCTTCAGAAGCATTTTATTCTGAGTCAATAGGTGAAAATATTTAGGCATGGTGGTAGGAGGAGTAAAATCACTGCTAGCATTTGCTGGAGGACCCTTGCAGAGGTAGACTTGGTCTACTTGTATTTTCCAATGATAGGAAGGCAACAGGATCATGATGACCTGTGGAATTTGTTTGAAGATAATGAGAAACCTTTGGGCCAGGAGTGGTGGTGTACACCTTTAATCCCAGACCTGCAGGAGGATCTTTGTTAGTTCCAGGCCAGCTAGTGTCTACATATTGAGATCCTGTCTCAAAACCAACAGATAACAACAATATGGGCTCTCCATATGTAATAAAACCAAGATTTTACTAAGATTGTTTTGTCATCTAATTGATTTATGCACACATAAAGATCTTAAGAAAGTTCCATGTATTGTTCAGTAACTAATGAAAATTACCTGAGCATGTAGAGATTCTCTCTTTATTGCAAACTTGCTCATAGAAAATTTTGAAAATCTGAGAGAAATTAATTCCATGGATGACAAGGCCGTGAGTCAAGACCTAAAAATAAAAGGAGACAGCAGATAATGTCTCCACCTTCTGTCTTCTAATTATTTTTAATATAATGCAAACAAAAAAAGTAACTAGTATAAAACAAATGAAACAAAAAGGTGTTAAAGATGTTTTTGTGTCAGTGTATTCATTGGAATGTAGAAGTGTAAGGATTGATACACCACATCAATTACCACAATTTAAAAACTTAACTATAGAATACATCAAAAACAGAGATGGTGTGACATGTAAGAGAAAGCTGGAAAGGTTTAGAAGCCAAGGTATGATAGAATGAATTACCCCCAAATTTTTTTCCCTATTTTCTGGCATAAACCTTCTAAAGATGAACTTAACTATTTAAAAAAGTTGTTACAGTAGAAATTTAATAAAGAACACAAAGTAATATATAGCCTTCAATTATATAATCTCACAGTAATATTTAATGTAAAGTTCAGAACTATAAATATAAACTTAGCTTACAGTTATAATCTTCTATGTTAAAGGAAAACATACTAAAATATTCATAAATAAATCAACTGTTATAGTTAATTTTGAAATCTGACTCTGACAGTACAAGCTATTACAGAGAACCCAAGTTCAGTTTCCAGGAATCACATTGGATGTTTCGTGACCTTTAACTCCAGATCCAGGGGATCAGAAATCTTTTTCTAGATTCTGAACGTTTCTGCACACACATGCACACAGAAATAAATAAAAACAAAAAACAAAAGGCCTTTGAAATCTTCGAACCATTAAGTATATATAAATAAGATAGATGATGGTCTACACATAATACATACATTTTATACTTACAGATTTAAATTTCACTTCTACTAAATATAGGTAGATGGTAGATAGGTGATAGATGATAGATAGGTAGAAAGATTGATAGATGATAGGTAGATAGATAGATAGATAGATAGATAGATATCAATAGATAGATAGGAAGATAGATGATAGATCAATATACAGATAATAGATTGATAGGTTGATAGAGAAGAACAGAGCTCTCTTATTAAATTACTCTATAAGCATAATTAATTAACTTAGCTATTTGAAAGACTTATTCCATTCTCATAGTTTCTATTTGAGAAGTTGGGCAGGGACATAGTGACTAAATGGAGAATGTCTTCCCCTTATAAATCAGGTGAGATTGGATATCAGGGCAACTGGCAAAATGCATTATAACAATGAGAGCATAAATTTAAAATTTGCTAACCACATGTATAATTTTATTAAACAACAATGTCAAGCTACTGGACTAAGAAGAGCTAATAGGCCATTGTCTGTAAAAGTAAATTTGGAATAGTGATGTTTCAGATAGTGGATTTTGAGGATGTCTATCAGAGTTATAATTTTTATATAATTACAGAAGGTCACATTGTATTCACCTTATTAAAAAGGATTTTAATATGACGGAGTTATGAAATTTCAAAGTATTCAATGCAAAAATGAATCACTACCCTGAAGACTGATTATTACCATTTCATTCTTCCTAATATTAATTTTCCTTCAGACAGTAACAAATTGAGTAAGGTGTGAGGCTAGGAACGGCATGCTGGCTTCGACTCTCAGTCTTACTTTGCATTTTATTTAAACAGCTTATATAGAGCGTGATTAAATTATTTTGTTATATCTACAAGCACTGCCACCTTATGCAGTTTTAATTTTGACCACCACATTAGCTCTGAGTTGTTTTCTTTCTTTCTTTTATTTTTTTTTTGTTATTTCTCCTTCTTTTTTCCTTCTTTCTTTTCTTTTCCTGATGATGATGTAGCCAACAAATTTGAATATATTTGACTGGTCTTAGGATGTGGAACCTGAAAGTTTTCTTTGGTATCAGCAGCCTCCAATGTGGGCATCTTTAATTTGTAACTGTTTTGCTTATATTCCGGAACAGGCCCACAGTGCAGGATCAGTACATTAACTTCCACTGTAACTGCCATCTGCAAATCATCTCTTATAAAACCTGATCAACGTACTTTGCAAAATAATTTCCAGAAATGTAATTTTTTTACCACCTCCTTTACAAATCCATCAATGTAATTTATAACTGTCATTTGAAAGCTTTAATTTCCTGGTGGGAGTTGCCTTATTGCACACCCAGGATAAAGGATTAAGGAATGCTGTATTTCTTAATGTGAATGTTCCGGCAGACAGAAGTTTGCTTTGCAGGGCTCTGCTCACTAAGCTGATCTCCCTCAATCCCACGCCACCCCAAAGGTAATTTCCACACCCTCTTTCTCATGCTTATCCAGAAAAGAGGGACAAGAGCTTAAAACCAGGAAATCATCTTCAGTGAATTTCCATATAATTTAACTCTTGACTGCTTCTCTGTACTTTTAGCTTCCTGAAAATTGAAGGTCAAGAATGCAAATAAACAGAAAGTGCATCCATAAAATATGCAATCTTCATCAATCTCCTGGACTTTACATGAGTATGTTTACTGACTTGGTCTTTTCATGTACTTTCTTCTAAAAATTTTAGAAATGTGAATCTAAGTCACTGTATTACTTAACCTATTGGGTATGTTTAAAGATAAGGAAACCATGGAGCATATGCAATATTTGTAGACCATTAGCTAATATGCAATGTTCATTCCAACAAAAGTTTTCACCTTCAATAAAACAATGACAAAAATGATCCAAAATGGAAACACAGCCAAGTTTGGGTAAATGTTATTTTTATCTTTGTAATGTACATATACATACAATTGAGCATAGAAAATTATTAATAATGATAAACAGTTTGCAACATTTAAATTAGTTTGCAAATATTGAAAATAGCCCAAAATTGATAATATTGGCCAAAGTATCTCAACAAAATGTTAAGTAGATTTTTAATGTCACCATTATCAT
Source organism: Montemys delectorum (assembly GCA_019843815.1). Taxonomy (NCBI): domain Eukaryota; kingdom Metazoa; phylum Chordata; class Mammalia; order Rodentia; family Muridae; genus Montemys; species Montemys delectorum. The sequence goes on from JADRCD010223064.1 coordinate 39,462, forward strand.
ATTCAAGGCAAGTGATGATAAAAGGTTATGTCATTAAATCCCAAAATGCTAATCTTGAGATATTTCACTATAATGAAATAATATTTGGTTGAAATCAACTTTAAAATTGATAAAATTTGCAGTTATCCCTGAAGAAATTATATAAAAAATTCAGTCCTAGATTGAATCCTTTAAATTCAATACTTTAAAATTAATTGAATTAAAAATTGACAAATGAATACTTTGAGGAATATTGAAAGCAAACTAAATATACTGAAACATTAACATGAGAAAAATTTAAGAGTATGCACTGAATTTCAAAAATAACCAAGAAGTATGGGATATTTTAGACTTCCCAAGCCTTTTAGTTAATTTTAGTTTTTTATTGTTTTAGAGTTTCATACCTACATTTAAATATTTATATTTATTTATATTTAATATATCATGATCCTATTCACTGCCATTACTGTTTCTGAACCCTCCCACTCCAGATGACACCTTTCATCTTCCCTCTTGTTCCTCTCTTATATTTTGTAGGGGTGGAGGATGACTTACCAAGTTTAATTGGAGTTGCCTATTACAATCTTGGATAGGAGACTATATACTAGCAAAGAAGCAATTGCCATTGACTAAGCCAAAGAGGAAACTGACTCCCCACACATCACGGTTGGATATTGAAATGCCCAATCTGGTTAGCATTATGCAGGAAGCCACAGTTGCAGTGTGTTCAAAATTGTAAAAATATGTCATATTCAGCAGGCAGTGTTTTATAGCACTCTTTCCCCTCCTGTGGCTCTCACAATCTTTCGACCTCTACTTTTACAATGTTCAATGTTCTTTTGGCCTTAGAGTCCTTTTGCAAATATTTTGTTTAGGGCTGAACATCCAATCATACTATATTATCACCACTTTGACCTGTTATGACTTTCCACATCAGCAGTAACAAAGCAACTTCTCTGACTGTGGCCACACTCAACACTAGTCTATAGAATTAATATAATTAAATGGTTGACAAAATACCCATCAGTAAAAAATTAGTAGTAGATATCTCTCAAGACCTGTGACCTCCCTAGCCAGAGGTTTTTGATTAGTCATATGTTCTCCCCAATGTAGTGAGTCACAAAGATAATTTTAAATAGTTGGTTGGTCCCAAAACAGCTATACCACTAGTTCACAAATAGGTACAGCTTATCTGTTGGGCCAACAATGTCATGTTCAGAGTCCACAGTGTAGTAAGGCTATCGATGAATTTTCTTCTACCAACAGCTTTTATAATCACAGTATAGTTATACATATGCTAGCCAGTAAGGAGGGAGTCTCTTACTCAAATCAGTTTGATTTCTCTGTGTCCTGCTTCCAGTGTGTTGTCTTCAGCAATAGACACTTGCCACATAGTTCTGATTGAAACCAAGAGAAATGGAAATAGATTACATTGTTTTGATTGTCTCTGGAATATCCCTGACCAAGAAATCATAGAGAGGTATCCCACATGTGGCACTGGGATGTTTGCTCAAAAGCCTCTGGGAGCAGCATTTGCACCTATACAGGATACCTGTATTGAAAATTCTCACACACACACACACACACACACACACACACACACACATACATACACACACCCCTTTGGGAACAACATTTGCACCTATGCAGGATACCTGTATTGAAAATATATATGTATATATATATATACATATATATGAAATATATATATGTGAATATATATAATATTTATTAAAATTTAAAAATATACTAAACTTTACCATAAGGTAACATAAGGTAACATGTATGTATTAGTTCATGAGTAGTAGATTTCTATGAAGATTTTAATAAATCTATAGTTTTGCTTAGTTATCATTCCTACCTTCAGTTTTTCCTTTCTCCCACTTCATTCCTATGCGCAACCTTCCATGCCTACTATCCCACAACTCTTCTTCATATTGCATGTGCAATGCATATAAAAGTTACTTTACTTGACACAAGACGTATATCTATTACAATGAGAAAATTAAACTTTAGAAATGAAAATCAAACAGAAGACATTTACATACAAGGGCATGTATGTTCATTTTCTATGAACAAAGATATTTATACAAAATTTTGTTTCTTTTTGAGAGCAGCCTCTCCACTATGTAGCGAGGGCTGATCTTGAAGTCACACTAATTCTCCTGCCTCAGCCTCCCAATGCTTGGATTATAGTAATGAACCAACACACACAGCTTACATAAATTCTTTAGAATTGGCTCTTCAGGCAATTTCATTTATTTTTATCTCATGGAGTTAAAAGAAAACATATTTGAATCCATATATTTATATATATGTATATATATAATATATACATACATACATATATGTGATAACAATGGGTATGCTATACATTTTTCCATAGAATGAAAACTATTAATTTCAGGGTATATTATATCAGTAAAAAGATAGAAAGTTAATCAAAGTTTGAGCAGGTATTCTAAAAGTTTTACTTTGGCATTGAAATTAGCTCTGACTGATGTAATAAAAATGTAAATTCCAAGAGAATTAGAAATCAACAGTGGAAGAAAAAAAAAAACTAAGAAAGGAGGCTTGAATTTGCAGTAACCCTGTAGGTTACAGGCTGTGAGAATTTAAAATGTATCAAATCTTATTAGTTCACTCTAATGGAAGCTAATAAAAATGAATAATTACTTAAACACAATTACTATAGTGATTTGGCTTTCATAAAATACACTCTAACACATATCAGTTATTTCTTTTGTTTTAAAAAACAGTGATAACGTAATTATTTAGACATGACTCAATGGAAATTTCATTTAATATAAATGAAAGCAATTTTGATAAATACTCAGAGATCATGTAAATGAACAAATAAGATTAAAGACATGATAGAGAAATGTTTGTTGAAAAACTAAAGATTTAGTATTATTCTTTTTGCTTTGTAAAATATTGAAATGATAAATACTACAGTAAATGGTGCTGTGAATAAAAGCTAAACATAAGTTTAAATTAGGATAATTATTTCAATCTCTCTCCTCAGGTATCATTACATTTTATAATTGTTGGAATTTTATTATAATTACATCATTTCCCTCATCCTAGTCTTCCCTTTGAAACCTCACACTTATGTGTCCTCACTCTTTTCTCAAACCCATGGCCTCTTTTCCATAAATTACTGTTCTAATACATATATCTATAATGAATACACATCACCCACTGTGTTTGTATAATGCTATTTATATTTGTATGCATATTTTCAGGTCTGATGATTTAGTGTTGGATAACCAGTTGATGTGCCCTTCCTTAGGGAAACCATTAAATTTCTTATGGATTAATAATACAGATTTTATAATAAGTCAGGTTTTTATAATATAAACAATGTTATAACTATGATAAAGATGTTAACACAATTTTCCATTGCGGAATAAATCTAAACTGAATTGAAAGTTACTCAGAGAAAAATTGTGAAAAGTGGAAGCAAACAAGGATGGGGTTATATGAAGAACTCCTTGAAAAAAATGCTCCAAAGCCAGTTTGCCCTGTCATTGTCATGGTATGTGATGTAAAGCAGATTCAGCTCTGTCCGGGGTGTCTTTCAGATGAGCAACTACAATTGAATATAGTTTTTAGCATTAAACATTAAGAAGCCAAATAATTAGCCTATATAAATAATTCAGATTGTTGAAGTTTTTTAATTTAAACATATCCAGATAAGAGGAGCTAAGCTATTCCAGTTTTGAAGACTAATATAGTTGGTTGTTTTCTCTCTGTACAGGTATTAATTATTTTTATTGCTGTCATTAATATTATTGGGTTTTTATGGTTCAGAATTGTTTTGGCTATCCTGGTTTTGTTGTGTTGTTGTTGTTGTTCTTTTTTGTTGTTGTTGTTGTTTTTCTATATGAAATTGAGAATTTTTCTTTCAATGTCTGGAAAATATTATATTATAATTTTAATAGGAATTGTATTGAATTTGTAAGTTGCTTTTAGTAAAACAGCCATTTTCGCTGTTTATCCTACTGATCCATGATTATGGGAGATATTTCCATCTTCTGAGGTCTTCTACCTCATTCTTCAGAGACTTGAAATTCTTGTCAATAAATCTTTCACTTGCTTGGTTACAGTTAGAAGATATTCTATAGCACTTACGACTATTGTGAAAAGTGTTGTTTCTCTAATTTCTTTCTCAGCCCATTTATCATTTGTATAAAGGAGGGCTACTGATTTCAATGAGTTAATTTTCACCCAGCAACTTTCCTGAAGTTGTTTATCAGCTGTAGTTCTCTGGTAGAATTTTGGGGGTTGCTTATATATACCATCATATCATGAATCCTGTGAATACTGATACATTTACTTCTTCCTATCCAATTTGTATCCCCTTGATCTCCTTTTTGTTGTCTTATTGCTCTAGCTAGAACTTCAAGGACTATCCTGAGTAGGTAGGGTGAGAGTGGTAAGCCTTGTCTTGTCCTGATTTGCTTCAGTGGGATTGCTTCAAGTTTCTCTCCATTTAATTTGATGTTGGCTATTGGTTTGCTATATATTTTGTTTAGGTATGTACCATGAATTCCTGATCTCTCCACGACTTTAAACGTGAAGAGGTGTTGGATTTTAGTGAAGGGTTTTTCAGCATCTAATGAGGTGATCATATAAGTTTCTGAATTTGTTTATATAATGGATTACATTGATGGATTTTCATATATTGACCCATCCCTGCATCCCTTGGGATGAAGCCTACTTGATTGTGGTGAATGACGTATTTGATGTTTTATTGGATTTGGTTTCCAAGAATGTTTTTGAGTATTTTTGCATTGATGTTAAATTTGTTTGAAGTTCTCTTTCTTTGTTGGGTCTTTGTTGAAGCCACCCTAACTGTGGCTTCATAGAATGAATTAAAGAGTGTTTATAGCTTCTATTAATTTCTACTCTGGCATCTAGTAATAGCCATCTGCAACAGTCTCCCAAGAGGCATCAGGATCACTAACTGACTATGCACATGGTGGTTCTAAAGGCTGTACTATTCCAGCTACAACACTGCATGTACACAGCACAATATATAACAGTCAATTTATGTTGTGAGTGCACAGAGACTTTGCTTTGAGATGTATATGTGCTCATGGAAAGTTATACATAACATTTGAAGAGACAAAACAAATTTTTTTAATTTTTCATCCCATGGAGTTTCTTCAGCTAAATCAGTGCTGTTTCATTGATCAGCAAAACCCCTGCAAATATAAAATAAGTTAACTTTGTGTATATCTCATGGGTAGTAACTTGTGTTTCTTCCCTGGATTTGATTGTTCTGTAATGATCAATTTGAAATGTACTTGTCATTTTCAGACTTTACATACACATGCAACTTGTAGTGATTTGATGATCTGCTCTATTGCCCTGATCTGCCCTTTATAGGAATCTGATTTATATGCTGCCCCTGCTCCCATTGTTCTCTACTATATAGAGAAATTGATTTTATCCTGCTGCTCAAGCTTGTGAACCTGGGTGAGCCAGAAAACAAAGTAAAACAGCAAAAGTCTGAAATGACCCATGGCTATGGAGAAAGTCTTTGAGTGCCCAACTCATCCAACCCTCCGGTAGTAACAGTTAGTTCCCTTGAATAAACACTTAATAAAAAATCCAGGACCATGCAAAAAAGATGAAAGTATATAGGCATGTAATACTTTTAATATAACGATGGTCAGATATTCAGAATTTTGGAACACTTTCTCCTGATATGGAGATAATTTGTTGCTACAAATAATCAAAGTACCATGTAAAATAAAAAGGAAGCCATAAAGCCTTCAGCACATGAGGATAACTGCAGGGATAATTTACACATGTTAAGAGACTACTAGTAGTCTGTCCAGAGTGTCCTGTTTATCTGTGTCCTGTGGAGTATTGAGTAAAAGCAATATCATAAATGCATGATGAATTTTCATGTTAGGAATTGTTCAAAAAAATCTTTCTATTTTCACTAAGTTAAGAACTCAAAGAACTCGCAAGAGACCATGATGAATGGAGTAAATTGGAGGTAATTAATTGGAATCTGTCACTTTCCCCTTTCCCATATGTTCATGTTCCTGCTGTCCTTTGCAACATGCTAAGACAAAAACAAAAGAAACAGCAATGACAAAGAAATGAACAGCTTAAGATTTTCTCTTCCTGGTATATTATCAGAAAGTTTTATACCCAACCCATTTTTCATGAGATGTGCCATCTCATGAAATGTTAATATCCATTTCATATTTCGTGATGTGCACTACATTCTTACTACCTGTTGAGAATCATTCAATTATTCCTTTTCTTATTAACCGTTTTTGATGAGTTGTTCATTGTTAATTAAAAGTAAACCTATGTGTTAAAGGCAAAGTATCAATACTGAAGTGTGACAATCTCCATTTCTAGTACTCTCCTTTCCCCTCCATTCCATTCTCAATACCTTACATTTTAGATTGCTTGTCTTTTTCTCTCCTTTTATGTTTATTTGTGTTTGTTTTTGAGACAATCTCATTGCTGAATTCTGGCCTCACATTCAAACAGGATGGATGAGGCTGAAGTTCTGACCCTTCCCATTCTCTTCCTAAGTGCTGGGATTGCAGATGTGTGCCATCGCCCCCCAGTCTAGACTGCTCATTTATAGAATAGTAATATCAATATTATCTGACTAGTATGGTTGTTGTTAGGGTTAAGAGGATAATAACACCATGGGCTAGTTGAATTTGCATTAATATGTTATGCATGAATTTACATTTATATATTCTGTATGCAGTAGCTACTGTTTTTAATGGTGGTGAAGAAAATGATCATGAATGAATCATTCATGATGATGGTAATGTTTATTAATTCCACAGTGGTTAAAATTGTTAACATGATGTTTGTGTTTAATGGTAATTTCAAATACTAGACTTTTTCAAGATTCTCAGAGTGCTGTCCCGAGTCTAATAGCAGACAGTTGAGCCTCTGTTAAGAATTTGTTGATGAAGGAACTTGTACTCCTACTCACAGGAGATAACGGTTGTATTTTTAATCTTATGAGAAGATATACTAATAAGACTTATGCCAAAAAAATTAGATTAGATTTACTCACAACAAAATGATAGAAATAATCTGTCTTACTAATTGTTTATTCGGTTAAAGAACATATAAAGGTAGGAGCCACTGTTTCACTGTTTAGTTACAGGGAAATCTCTAATTTCAGTTTATTTTCTCATAATGGAATGAAAAAATGATGTGTGACCATTAATAGCTCTTCCTCTGATGTTTACATTTTAATTAAAATAAGAAACTGCCTCTGGGCATGTTAACGTTTTGCAGTAACTTGAGTTCCTGGTCATAGAAATATCAAGCCAATAAAATTTAATGCTACCTTTTAAAAATATTAACATAATTTAATATTTTTTTCTTTAGGGAGAAAAGTTTTAAAAAATAACATTTGTAAAGTATATCATGCCTAAAGTTAGTTAACTAACTTGTATAGTGCACTGAACTTCCTTTTAATGCTTTAGGTTAAATAACTTCCTATGTTTTCTAAATGTATTCTTCTTGTATTCTGTTAATTTTTTTCCTTATAATTGCGGAGTTTGTATCAGGTTGTTTGTAAAATATAGAATGAAGTATAAGTAGGAAAAAGAAATTATTTTAAATAATACATGGCATTGAGGAGAATCAATTGACTCAGTGTTTTCAGCTCATCTATCATTCACATTTCAGGGAGCCTAGCAGAGAACCCCCTCTCCTGGTGGCCATCTTCTTCCGGTTTCCCCTCTCCTTTCTTCCTGTTCCTCTCACACCAACGCTTTACCACACAGTCCATACTGTCCAGAATTCCACAGAGTGGCCTGATGCCCCACAGCTCTGCCTAACCTGTTTACCAGACAGGGGAGAGTGAGTGCTCGTGTTTGACATAATAAAACTTAATTAAAACACTAATCAGTTGGTTTTTGCCAATTCTATGCACCATTTTTCTGCACTTGTAATGGTAGATCATACTAGATCTATTTAAAAGACTCAGACCTAGCTTCTACAACTAATTCCAGATTGTTCAGCTCTGATTAAATGGACCTGTATAGCCAACAGCCAAAACATAGGTTTCAATCATTTACGAAATGTTATGCATTATTATACATATGTAGGACATGTAATATTTAGCAAAGTTACAAAGGACATTTAGCCTTACCTTTACTACAACTTTGTCATTTTTATTTAATATCTGTGTTTTGAATTGGTCAGGTTTTATTTCTGTTTTTTTGTTTTGTTTTGGTTTGGTTTTTTTGGTTTTTCGAGACAGGGTTTCTCTGTATAGCCCTGGCTGTCCTGGAACTCACTCTGTAGACCAAGCTGGCCTCAAACCCAGAAATCGGCCTGTCTCTGCCTCCCAAGTGCTGGGATTAAAGGCGTACACCACCACTGCCCAGAGGTCAGGTTTTATTTCTATTATTTCCTTAAATACTTAATTTTAAAAATATTTAAATGATTTAAATGGTAATGGATACATCCATCATCTGCAATGCATTACTAGAACATTCTGCTTCAAACAATACTTGTAAAGCTTAACACAGTTTGTAGCTTTAAAAATTACATAAAGAATATTCTTTTCACCTTGAAACTCAAATAACATTTCTCCAGTCCCTTCATTAGCCTATAAGAAAAGAGACATACTTCTAAATTGCCCATAGGTTAAAGAACAATTTAGTATGCAGTATATTGGAAAATACTTTTTGATATGAAGTTTAACATCATTTATTAGGCTTTTTTTTTTTTACATGTTTATGGGAGTCCTTATACCATTAACTTAAGATATAAAAAGGAGGGAAGTAAAATACTAAAACAAGAAGTAGATATAAATAAAAGATCACTGGAGAGAAGTTAACACTCTTTTTGAGAGTCTATGGAATTTGTAAATGTTTAGGAATAGCCATAATGAAAATCTAGAGAAGACATAAACATTTTTAATTGGATGTGATAAATATGTATAATTACTGATTTCAAAGTTGTGAAGAAGGTAACATTTTACAGAGATATGATGAAAATGCCTTTGGAATATATATCAAATACATTAATTTGAGGAAAAACAGGTAGATAAGCCTGTTCCAAGTAGCGGTAAAAACCAATATTATAATATAAATTTTTTAAAAATTCAATTAATTACAATATTTCCCTGAGAATTCTATGGTATAAAAGTAATATAGTAAATTTTACCAAAATTGAATGAAGTAAAAATACTAGTTGTTTAGAGAATTATCCTCTCTGTAAAGAATCCTCATATTGGCATACTGGTGTTTGCCTGAGATCCTGACACTCAGATAGCTGACAAGGCTCCCCTTGATTCTAGGAAAGCCTGAGCAACACAGCGAGGTCAACACCAGCCTGAGCTTCAGTGTAAGATCCTGTCACAAAACGTCAGTTGAATGAACAAGGAATCATTAGAAGTTATTTAATTATCACTAATCTCATCATAAAAAGTTGGTAGATCTTCACAGAAATGATAAAAAATAAAATAAGTTTTATAAACATCACACTCCTGGCTATAGACATTAGCATCCCTAAGTTCATGAAATCCAAAAGCCATTTCTGATTAATGATAAACAATAATGTTTCAAAAATCAACTTGGATGACATGCAAAAGAGCAGACCATATAAAAATTTAGGAAGCAAAGTTTCTGGAGAAATATTGAAAGCCATCTCTCTGAACCGAGGGCTAGGAAAGCTTCTGCATTCTATTTCGTTCTGTATATTAATGGAAGGTTCACCCATCTAATAAGGCAAGAAAAACATTGCTATGAACACGAAGTTTGGAAAGAAATAAATGAAACACTTTTTATCCATATAGATTCCTTACGCAAAAAAAAAAAAAAACCATGGTCAAGTACAGTCCTTCAATGCCGAACATATCATCAGGGAGTGTATAAATGGAAGACCTCCAAGGTGCATGTCACCCTCACCGTACCTTGCCAGGCTGGCTGCTTATTTGCTTCAGTGCTAAGATGCCACAATGCTCACAGGAGGAAGAAGACAGTCGTAATGGCCCGGGGAGGGGGGCAGGAGGAGGGGGTCCTTGTTTCCTCACGTGGAAAACAGTGGGATCTGGGATGATTGATTGCTATGGTTCCCAGTCTCCTGTGGCCCCAGGCGCCTTTGGGGGTAGCGCTCGGAGTTGGGAAAGGGGTCCCCTGTCTGTGTGTCTGTGCTTCTCCTTAGAGCATCCACATGCCAGGTAGAAAGGGAAAGGCAGAGCCTGGGTTGTGGGTGGAACCTAGTTTGGTTCCAAGTGAGGGCCTAGACTTTGGAGGGGCTGGAAGAGAGAAGACCTTCTCCAGGAGATTTTGGTGTGCTCTTTCCATCCTCCTTTCCCCCTCCCGCGCACCCCGACACCTCTCACCTTACTCAGGGCGAACCAGGGAATAGATATTTTTGGCAGGAAGAAATGCTAATGAAGGGAAGAAAATTGACTAAACATTCGGGGCACATCTAGATACATCTTTAGTACAGAAAACTTTTTTTTTTTTTTATGCTATGTGACTGATTGCTAAGGTCTTCTCAGCGGGATGTAGTGGTTATGCATTCCTGAACAGATAGAGTTAGGCAGAGAGCGGGCCCCACCCCTGCTTTTGCAATTCTGAGTTTCACCAGGTTTGGGCTTGCTCACCTTACCAGTTCTTCTGTCTGGTGGCCTGGTCCACTTCCCCCACCCACCCTCCAGAGCTTTCTTATGTTTGTGCTGTAATGAGCAGAGCCTTTCAGTTCACATGAAATGGCCTGAAAGGAAAGGGGCAGACAGTCTTGAGCCTTGACTCGGCAGGAAGCTGTCATTCCGAATACAGCTCTTCCCTGAAATCCATGACACCCCAACCTCATTTGAAGCAGAGGAAGGACACTGAGCTATCTCATGTGTTTTTCAATTTAGAACTGGGACCTGGAATGTCTACAGCACTCATTGCAGAGTGTACAATGATACGGCAGATGAAATGAGAGCTGAGACTTCGCCCTCCAAAAGCCAAGACAGAGATCTTACGAAGCATGAAGACTTGCATGGCTGCTGTGGTTTTATTCACAAAGAAAGCAAGGTCTTAAGACAGGTAAGATCAAATCAGTCTGGAGAAACACACAAGCTACCCCTCAAACAGCATTGCTTGTCAATAGCAAGTTAGATGTTGTTAATCCACCTAAAGAAGTTAGTCTACAAACCTGGGAAGAGATCAAGTTTCTCAAAAACAGTGAAAGATTTCTCTTTGAATGTAGGTTCAGGAAGTCTTCAATGGTTTTGATTGGATAAGCTCAACCACCAGGAAAGTCCACCAGAAAGAACAGAAATAGACCAAAGTATGCTAACATATCTCACTGATATGCAGTAGATATTTTAATCAGAAAATAATTAATCAGAAGTACAAGTCTGATAAGTAATCAGAAAATATCACTAGATAACCAAGAAAGTATACCTGTACAAATGTTTTGTGTCTTAAAGCAGTTTAAGCAGGATAAAAAAAAGTATAATATAAATAAATAAAATCTACAAAACAACTTGCAAAACATATCAAAATATAGTATCAAAGTAGGGAATGTCTCCCTAGAGTATATCATTAGGAGATGTTAGAGAAGTGCATACAACATGCATATGCACACAAACACAGAATAATTAAAAATGCCACATGAAATTAAGGGTCAATCAAAAAATAGAAAAGAAGCCTGCAACTTATCTGTCAAGAATTAAGGCTATGAATTTTGCAGTCATAAAATAAACTAATTCACGAAAATGTGTATGCAAGAAATGGCAAAAAAAAAAAAAATGTGCATTCACTGAGTAGTCAGGTCCAGTGGTTCCGAATCACCTGTAACTCCGACTCTGAGGTGCCTGAAGTCCTCTTCTAACTTTGAAGATATCTGCACTATTGTGAACATAACCCCTATAGACACACACACACACACACACACACACACACACACACACATATATATATATTGAAATATTTTTAAGACTATGTCACTTTGTTTCTTTATAGTTTGAGTTCATTGTTCATAAAATGTTTGTTTATCAAATATACTTGTCCTGATTTGAAAAAAAAATCCCTATGTTCCCTAACATTATATTTCTATGCTAACTTAAGATATCTATTTTAAAACAACAGTCTGGCAACAATTATTTTAAATACAGAAATTCTTATCATGACATCAGAGCTTATTGGTTTTACATCTGTGTCGAACCAACATGTGACTTACACCTTTTAAGTGAAAAAATTATTTAATCAGACAAATTGATGTACATGTCTGACCCTCAAAGCATTTCCTTTTGATTCAGGCATAAGTCACCAGAACTTGAAGAAGTTTGTACAGGCTCTAGCATTGTCTTCCCTGTGCCCTCCATTATTCCTGAAGCCTCTATCTACATACAGGTTTGCTGTTAGTAAAACTTTTTGTAGAAACTCAACAGCATATGAGTCCTACAAAGACTATGGTAACTGTGATAACTAAATAGAGTGTAATATTAAACATACTACTGATTATAGAGACCACAGATAGGACCCAGCCTCAATTGTCTTACCACTTTCAGGACTGTTTTTCATGAACATAAGGGACATTAAATGATGTCATTCTAATAAATTGAAAAAAAGAGATCTCCATAGATGTAAGATGTCCACTAAAGCCATTGTTGGATGAGTTAAAACATGAAAAAAAAATGAGACCTATCTGTGGGTGAAGCCCACTACAGGCCTCACATGACTACAGGAAATTTAAATGAAGAGAAATCACCCAGGCAGTATTTGAGAGTTTCTGGGGAAAGTAGTGATCCAGCAATGTTGCAGGTGTTGCTTTTCAGTGTGGCATCTGTCACATAAGCATTCATAAGCATTGCTTTTATGGATGCTGTGATTCTGTTATCTTCCTAACTTGATCAATGGCATGACAGCTATGGAGCCAATTGTACATCAGATCACATAGAGACATTTTATTAATCTCCTCCTGCTAAGTACAAGCAAAGACAGAACACCCCATAAAGATTCCTGCTTGTCTTGTCTACAAAGATCCCTACAAATAGCTCCTACATGAGTTATTCTTGCCTGGGTAAAGAGTGTTTTTATAAAATATCCCCTGGTGTAAACTGTACTGAGAGACTGTTCTAAATGCCATAAATGATCTGGGGAACTGAGTCTTCCCTCAGACAGCTTTGACATCACAAGGCCTTGGGCTTTCAGAGTGATGCTCAATACCCAAAATGAAATGCAAATAAACAGTTAAAAAACTAAGCCAATCACAGAATCGGGAAAGACTCAATGTGTGTAGAACAGATGGATATATACACATACAATATCTATCAGGGAAAATTGGAAACAAGAACTCATATATGCATATGTATGTGTACAATCAAGTCAGGTTAAAGTGAAGATAATACTCTTATGGGTTTACAAGCTTCTGCACTATCTCAAACCAGGTATGTGGAAATGATAACAGAGAAAGCTGGAGGAAAGAGGAATCGGCATTCAGGTTTAATGATATGCTAAGACTGAGATTTCAGAACATGTTCCAATTTGCCACAGTATTGCCTACTGCAATGCTTTTGTCTTTTGTTTGTTGTTGTTGTTTCATTTTATCTCTTTGCTTCCTGCTGCATCAGAAAGTTGCTCCTTGTCAGTATTTAGTTCCCGAAAGGGAAGCTTGGTCTGGCTGTCCTAATAATCTCTTTGGATCACTTAATCATTAACAGCTTAACACAGCTTTCATCTCCAGGCCAAGGTTGGCAAAGAAGACAAATATCTGAGTGTCAGGCTAGAGCCCACTGGGTAGACTTCTAATGCCCTGACAATATTCTAAAGATTATAGATAAACCTAAAGATTATAGATAAATCACTGGCCCAAATGGCACCTTCTGCCCATCTGTTCTGCCCTCTGGAATAGAGAGATGACAGAATGCACTCCAATTATGGTGGTGACACCTGTCCTATCACAAGATGGGATGCACAACTAACCTTTTAAGCTAGTGTGTCATGGAACAGTGAGATAGAAGAAGACTCATCGAGTAATCTAAAATGATGAGCTTCCTAAATTCACTGAACATGTGTTCCAACCTCACTTAATGGTACCCAACCCAAACTTGAAAACATTTAAAGAAGAAAATTACTAACTGCTGGGTAACCTTGGTGACATTTAAAAAGAAACAATGCTTCCAGCACATGCCATCAAACAGCATATCCTAAAACATTTTCCATTTCAAAATGCCACACAAATGGGAATAGGACTTCCCATGGATGAAAAATTAGGCAGAAAGCTGTAGTCTCAAACATGAGGGATTGTTCCATCCCAGTGATCAGACACTACTAGCTTTCCAGTGTCTACTCTAAGCTAGTTTCCTATTTAGCATGTCCCTGAAGGGAATTTGAGGGGGGATGCTAGTTCCTGCGACCTAAGCATTATAATATGATTGCTGGGTATTTCCATGATGGGTCCAACTTATGGGATCAAAGGCCAGCCTTTCTCACATACTCTTGTCACCACAAAGGATAATTTTCTTCCTCACTTTCCCATAACTGCATTCAATTGGTGGAGACATTACACTCCACATGTCTTTCAGAATCCTTTAACTGCCCTGTCAAAAACTGCAAGCATTTGCCTTCAGGAGGACCCCGTGCAGGCTGCCCTCAGAATGCTGGTGCATATCTTCCGATTTCATTCAGGTAACTATTGTCCTCTCTTGTGCCTTTTGCCATTTCATAATAACTAATATCAGTAAAATGTTACAAAATATTAAGGAGAATGCTTTTAAAAAAATTGCCTGTGGTACAGCTAAAAGAAGATCTTGAAGGATGAGTTTTGATTCTAGAAAGGTCTTTACTTCATTTACTTCTTAAAGCTATAGGAAGAGCAGTTATATTTTACCAGTCACTTTAGTGTTCTTTTACTATTTGTGCTTTTAAAAAAAAATTTCTTACCTCTCTTATATTAGGGACTTGATGGCAACATAGCAAACCAAAAAGCAATTTCATCACAGTGAGGCTATATCAGCCATGCTTTCCCTAGATCAAAAACTGAGGGAGAATGAGGACCATCCCAGGTCCCTCTGACCAATGAGGCAGGAGAACACAGGGCAGCATTGTCCACTAAAACATCCTCAGTTGGGGTTTTTTTTTCTCTGTGCCTGCATAGTTATCATGACCTTTTCCTTTTGGATGCTGTCTCACCTCGTACTGCACAGTCAAGAGAAGTGGGGAAAAAAGTTGTAAGAAGATCCAGCTTGGGTACACCCCTATTGCTACTGCTATAGTGGATTTGCATCTAACACTGCTGTGAAGTTGCCAGCTACATTACCAGATCTGGCCTCTTTCTTGTCCTCCAATATTAAATAGTTTGCACTTTGTGGCTAGTGCTTAGTGCCTAGAATCCCAAGAGTTAATCACATCACATGGGGATCCCTGTTAGCTTAGAGACTTTATGTTACAACATTAATTGTACAATTAGTCTAAAGTTAGGTGGTGCAGATGCCATGCAACCTCTGGCAGAAGACGGTATAAATCTAAACCAGAGCAAGACTTTTCTCTCCCAATCGCATGGAGGGCAATGAAAATTTCACGTGGATTGTAACTCCTTATCTAACATCTATGAATTTACTGAGCCAGATATTGCTAACAGGGAATAGTTGCTGAGTACTTGACTATGGGAATTAACTGAAAATAACATTTACTGAAAGAGTATAGGACAAGTACAATCTGCAGTTGGGTATTATTATACACCAGTGCAGCAGAGGTCTAAAATGGAGGATTTCCATCTCACTCAAAATTGTAAACGTATATTGCTTCAGAAGGCATTTGAATCCAGAGCACACAGACACTCACACATACATACATACACACATACATACATACACACATACACCCATACACACATACATACACACACACATACACACACACTCACACACGCACACACATATGCACACACACATACATACACACA
>JADRCD010223065.1:9806-20187 GCA_019843815.1 Montemys delectorum
TGTATGTGTGAATGTGTATGTATGAGTGTATGTATGAATGTGTATGTATGTATGTGTGTATGTATGTGTGTGAATGTGTGTGTATGTGTATGTGTGTGAATGTGTGTATATGTGTGATGTGTGTGTGTGTGTGTGTGTGTGTGTGTGTGTGTGTATGTGAATCTCTGTGTGTACCTGAGGAGGTCAGAAAAAGGTACTGGATCCCTTGGAGTTAGAATCACAAGTGACTCTGAGCCCCCTAATGTGAGTGCTGAGAATTGAACCCTGATCCTCTGCAGGAGCAGTGCACAGTCTTAATCACTGAGCAGTCTCTTCAGTCATGCCTGCTCCAGAACTGTTTTGAACGATGGTAGAGTGCTCACTCAGGGGATGATCAGAGTGAGTCCCAGCATGGGCAAGTGTCCCAACAGCTGTGCTATTTGCCTCTTTCCTGATTCTTTGCACAATGCCCAGAAATCATTTGATGATATCAAGGTAATTGAAATTCCCCCAAATCATGAAATGATTAGTTTCACATAATCTCAGGGTATGAACACCATTTTCTATCTATGTTCAAGAGAATTCATTTTATCTTTTTGAACATACAAGACACACAAATTATTTTCTTAATCCATTAGGAAACTCTATGTATCTTCTTCAATGACTGAATCCCTTCTTGGTTTTGGTGACATTCTAATTGATGTCTGGGGAATGTCTTAGAATTTTCATTGAGCTCATCTCCATTTTCTCCTCAAGGGAGGATGCTCCTTTCCAGCACAGCTTTTCTATTCTACTCAAGCTGGGCGATGGTATCGTCTCAAAAGATGATAAGTGCACCACGACCATTGTTCCATGTGGATTCCTTCTTTGTGGTTTAATCTTTATAATTGAAGTTCTTATAGGTGAAAGATGGGCCAGGGTTCTATTTGGAATGACAGCTAAAGTCCTTTAATCCAAAATTGGGGTCATGACCCTCTGAAAGTCCTAGAGAAGTTTTAGGGAAATGCGGAAATTTCTAAAAGTTACCTCAAAATCCAAGTTTTGTAATGAACTTAGCTACTTCACATGCTGTGCTGCGCAGGTAGAAGCCCACAGTCCCTCTGAGCTCTAGATCATTCTCTGACGTTTGTCACTTCCTGCCACAAACTTACTTAAGATGCTGGTATTAGTATCGGAATTGAGCAATTCATTCTTAAAAATGTATTTTATTTCCTCAGGAGGGGTAGAGAGATGGCACAGTGGTTAAGGCATTTGCTGCGCTTGTAGGTAACCTGAATTGGGTTCTCAACGCATGTGCTTCTGTTCATAACCGCCTGTTAGTTGTGCTCCCAGGAATATGTTGCTCTTTTCTGGCCTCTGTGGGTACCTGCATTCAGGTACACCCCATGCCAGACCCACACTCATATACATAAATAAAAATAAATCTTTAAAGATTTTTTTAATTTTTTGAGACATAGTCACTAGCCTATGCTGGTCTCAAATGGCTGCATAAACCTAGGATGACCTTGAACTTCTTCAGTTGTAGGATTATATTATGTACCACCATGTCCACTTGTCTAATTCAGGGCCTTGTACATACACAGCAGGCACTTTGCCAACTAGCTACATCCCAGAGTCATCACTATTCTGAATGAAGCTGGTACCTGCAAGTGAACTCTTTCACTGGGTAAGAAGATGGTACAGAAAGAGTGGTGACTCGGAGGGAAGTGGCAGAAAAGATCTCTGTGGAATTGTGCACAAAAGTTATTCAGGTATATTTGGGATTATCAAATTTACATGAGCGATTATAATAATTTGTCTAGATAATTTGCCAAGTGTAACATATATGATAAAATATATGTGTAATAAATATATAGTTTTATATATATTGTATTTGGCAAATTATATAGACAAATTATTCTAATATATATATGTGTACATACATATATATGTGTTTGTGTGTGTGTGTCTGTGCGTGTGTCTGTCTGTGTGTGTATATGTCTGTGTGTGTGTCAGTGTATGTTTGTGTGTGTGTGTGTATGTGTGTACATCTGTGTGTGTTTGTGTGTCTCTGTGTGTCTGTGTATGTGCGTGTCTGTGTGTGTGTACATTTATGTGTGTGTGTATGCATGTATGTCTGTGTGTGTATGCATGTATGTCTGTGTGTGCGTGTGTGTCTGTGTGTGTCTATGTGTGCATATGTGTGTGTGCGTGTGTGTCTGTGTGTGTGCGTGTGTGTGCATGTGTGTGTGTGTGCGTGTGTGTGCGTGTGTGTGTGTGTGTGTGTGTGTATGTGTGTGTGTGTGTGTGTGTGTGTGTGTGTGTGTAAATACTGGAACCCAATGGTTTATTTAAACTGGATGATCACTAAGCCCCAGGTATCCTTCTGTCTCTGCCTCCCCAGTGCTGGATTCCTGGGACACACCTTCCTGACAATTGCTCTACGTGGGCTCTGGTAGGATCAAACTCAGTTCCTTATCTTTACGCACCAAGCATTGACTGACAGCCATCTCCTCAGGCTGCCAAGTAAAGCTATATTTTGAAGCAGTTTTCTGTAACTGGATGCTCAGTGCACTCCAGCACCCATGTATGAAACTTGGTATTTAGGGCAGTATTATTGGTAGGGAAAAGTGGGGCATGGTGGGGGACATGTCTGCGGAGGGTATTGGGGGACTTGGATTTCTTCCTAGGTTATGAGGTGATCACTTTTCTCTGTCATAGTAAGGCCATGGTGGCTGATTTCCCCAGAACCTGGAAGCAATGGGACCACTAACTAGCTCATGGACTGCAATATTCAGTGCTTTCCTTTCCACTACACTGGCTTTCTCACTCCAGAGCTAGCTAAATGGCAGAGGAGTCCCTCATCCATCAGTTAGTTTGTTTGTGCTTCTCTCAGTGGGCTGCTGATGTTTTTGTAGTGACTGTCACACACTACCAGTGTCTAGTCTCCTTTATTCAGTAGTGAAGTTTTTCAGGGTAACAATGTATTCAGGTAAAGGCCTGCACTTTCCAACCTCTTTGGGGCTAAAAGAATTCATCTGTTTAAATTTTGACCTGTGAGATATAAGCAGAATTGTTTTTCTGGGATTTTGAGGTAAGCAGTTTAGAAATGACCTGGCTTCCTAATTCTTATATATGAAGTAAAATAGATGTGGTTTGGTCAAATCACTACTACTTGAGGTTTTCCATTCTGTGGAGCTAAACTTCATCCTGACTATGCAATATGGCCTCACAATTATAAGGAAATTCTAAGAGAGGCAGGGGGAAGACCAGAGCCAGTTCCTCAGGCTCTGGGAACTTCTCAGCAGCCCTCTTCAACCCACAGCTTCATCTCATCCTGGGAGAGCCTTCCAGGCTCTGTCTTGAATTGATCTCAAGGAAAGGATATAACTCTTCATCATAGGAACAAGGCTATTATGTATTTTAATTGAGTTAGTCTAAGTGTTACCTCTGGGCCCGCACAAGTTTGGCCCTGTCAACAGCCAGTCATAGATGTCGGTGGGACAGCCTCACTCCTTCCTGCTGGACTATTGGCTGTGGTCAAACAGATGGCCTTGGTGAAACACAGTGGAAATAGAACAAGCAAACAAAAACATCATGAGAATGTGGAAGGGACTTGCAGGGAGGAGGGGACTAGCAGGGGTGGGAGAAAGGTAAGAGAGGTTGATGACAGTGGTGGGAACATACTACATACATGTGTGAACTGCATACATGCTGTCAAAGAGCAGATTTAATTAATGAAAAATTGATGTATGCTCATTATGCAAAATGCAAGAAACCCAAGCATAAAAACAAGAAACAAAATAAAACAAAACCCACAAGTGGAGAAAACAGTGTGTCCCCAACTACCCAAGGACATCTGTAATCTGTGTAAAAGTTTTAGCTGGGCTGTAGCTCCGCTGTTCCCATAGCCCAGAATGAGAATAATGGATATTATAGGACCCTGTTCACCCTCCCCTTAGAATAGGACCAAAGTGATTTTAATGGCTCTATTATCTTTCCTTTGCTAGGAATCATGTCACCTGCTCAAACCTGCACATGCCGTTGGGTACTTTGTTTCTAACTGGTGGTGGATACAGTTACAGGCAGGGTCAGCCCTATAGTGCTACCTGCCTCTGTGTCATGATCCACCATTCTAAAGCTGCACACAGTGAGAGTCCAAATCTACAGAGCCCACACATGGCGACAGCAACCAGAAAGACACTTAAGTCTTTGCCCGTGTCTCTGAAGGTCACGCTTCTCAGTGTAAGTCCGCATAGACTTGACACAGAGTGGTGCTCCTCCCCCAAGACTCCAGTTGAACAGCTCTGTAGAGGGGCTGAGACCTTGTATCCTGCCCAGTTGATACCCTAAGAACCATGTTCTTTATTGCCAGACAGAAAGACTGATTAGACAACTTGAGGGACAGCTCAACAGATAAGGGGACTTGGTTAAAAAACATGAGGACCTAAGTTCAAATCTCCAGCAGCCAGGTGGGTATGTCTAGGTGTGTTTGTACTAAGCTTGGGTAGGGCACTGAGACAGGAGAATTTCTGGGGCTTGCTGGCAGCCAGCCTTCTTTCAGGATTAGTGAGAGGCCCTGTCTCAAGAGAATAAGGCATAGAAAAATGGGGGAGGACACCCCATGCTTTTCTTTGGCCTCTGTCTGTATAGGTGTACATGCACATATGCTACACACACACACACAAATAACATGAAGGATAAAGGACTGGCTCATGTTTTATATCATGGCTTATTTTCTTCTCTATTCTCAAAACCAAACACTCGACAGTCCTCTTTGCCACAAACACCATATTTTCAGGTGTTCCCACATCCCCCTTTCCCAGGAGACACACAACTTTACCTCCTGCCAGTCTCACACCTCCCTTTCTGCCAGCATCCAGCTGCAAGTGTCCCTTTCTATGCTCGGGTTACGAGTGACATTCAGTCTTTCTGAAGAAGACTCATGTCAGGGGCTGGGCTGGGGCTCCATTGCCAATGCCAGAAGTCTCTGTATAGCAGGGGGATGCTGAGAATCCTTTAAAAGAAGCCATCTCACTCTGCTACAATTACCACCGACTTTTAGAGTCTCAGAAGTAGAGCTCCTGAGTTACGAGGTACGAGCGCCTTAAATCTTGGTCTCCATGGAGGGGCTAGAAGCCTAGGGGTTAACATTTGGTGCAAATGAGTTCAGATCCTAGGAAACCTGAAATTTTGGCTAGCTTTTTTTCATATTTAAAGCATTTAACATCGCCACAGCAAACTGGTATGTTGCAGCGAGATTACTAGCCACCGTGGAGGTCAGGCTGAGTATGTTTGCTGACAGCTGGGAAGGGAGTTGTCGATGTTACTGCTACTGCTGTGGCTGTGAAGTTATTCCTGAAAGCGGGTCTAGATTTCCACTCTAGCCTTAAGATAGCAGAGTGATGTCACTGTTAGCTTCCACTGTCCACTTGCCACAGACCTGGCATCACATGGGGAGATGGACTCTCAACTGAGGAACTGCCTCCACCAGATTTGCCTGTGGACATGTCTATGGCCATCTTCTTGAAGGCTAATTGATGTAGAGGGCCCAGCTCACTGTGGGCAGTGTCAACCCAAGGCAGCTGGCCTGGGCTGTATAAGAATGCCCTGGGAGCAAGCCAGTGAGTAGCATTCAAGTTCCTTCGCTCCCTGGATGATGACCTGTAACCTGCAGAGGACATAAAGCTTCCTCTCCCTAAGTTGGTTTTGCCTTGTGTCTTATCAGGGCAACAAGAGAGCTAACTAGGGCAAGTGGTAACCGAGTGTTTCTTAGGGTCTAACTATAACACACAGTCTTTGTGTAAAGGTGGAGGGTGACATAGGGTGTTGCTGTTTCGCTAATTAACTGAGAAAATGTTACTAGATTATGCTGCCCAGGGTGGAACTAAAAGTTCTCAGCATAAATGCACCAAGGTCAATCTGTGTTCCTGGCTTTGGAATAGTCTAGCAGAAACACAGGCAGATGGATAATTCCCCATCCTTTAGAAAAGTTAATTTTGCCAGTCTCCAGGTCTTACGAGTCTCTGTAGCCTTTTGCAGCACGCAGTTGCTGACACTGAAGTCCAGGCAGATCCTGTGGGGCTGTCTGTCAGCGAAGAAAGTACCTTTTCCTTAACCAGATCTCCGTAGCTGTGCAGGTTCTGCCGAGTTCTAGTCCCTGTCTTACAGCCCACCCTCGATTCACTCGTCACTGTCAACTAAAGACAGTAAAACAGAGGTTTTTCTTTTCAAATCTCCAGTTGCTCTAATTGGATATCAGAAAGTATGTTTAATCTCCAAACCTCAGCTTGCACTTAACCAAATTAGTACACATTGATAATCGTTGTACAGCTGTAAAAAGCCCAAGTCTTACAATCCATAAAAATGAACTTCTCAGCTCTTGGTGAAATACACCAAAATGTGAAAAACCTTGTCTTCTACTTCTTATTGATGAAGTCAGAATAGCGCCAACGTCTCACTTAGTAATTTGTCCTGGCATTGGTCGCAGGCATCAAAACTCTGTTATTCAAGAAAAACATAAAGGAAATCTCATGTGAACCGAATCGAGGTTTGTCTTACCAACAAAAGGCAGTTGGATAAAGAAGGTGACCTTTGTTAAAAGGGAGACAACCTGTCAGCAGCCGATGTTCACTGCCAGTGGATGTAGCAGCTGATGCTCACTGCCAGTGAGTACAGCACCCAGTGCTCATTGCTAGTGGGTGTTCCAGGCCGGCTCAGAAAAGAAGCAAGAACACCATTGTCACACCTCTGGCTTTAATGATGAAACCCACTTTCAAGTTTCTGTGGAGTTCCAGGCCTCCCCAGAACTTGATTCTGGGTCATCTTTCTGGGACTCTCACCTTACTCTGCCTGCAAATGAAGAAACCCTTGGCTCCTGTAGAAACTGGGACTGGTACCAGTGTACATCCTATCGAGGACAATTAGATTGAGCAAAGGATGCAAATTAATGAATTACGGAAGCACAAATATGTGTTCAGAAGCAAGCAGGACTTTGAGGGAGGGATGTAACTTATTAACTATCCCTAGATATGAAGTCCATGTCACTCCTGAGATTAGCATTAGGTTGATCCAGTTCATCAGTCACTGGCATCCATGACTACCCATGGTGGCACATTCAGGACTCGGAGCATCTGTATTTCAGGATGAGAAGTAGAGAATTGCACTTGCAGAATTCTGCACGGGATGGGTGTTCATGTGCGTGGGATCCTTAGATGATGAACACAGAAGCCTTTCATGTGGCCTTTAGTGAGTCTATGAGGTCTTTGCCCTGACTCTCATAAGAAGAATCAGTTTACACGTGTGTTCTAGGTGTGCTCTCTTATTCATTTTTGTTACTTTATTATTATTTTTTAAGTTGGGCACATGAGTTACATATAATGAGAAGTCATACCAGTTCAGTTAATAATGGCGACAATTTAAAATTTATCATGTGTAGTCACAATAAACTCATCGAAATCCAATCGTGGTTTTTATGAGTAACAGTCTTTCTGGGTAAAATAGCCAAGCAGTTCTTAATCACATAAATGAAGGTCAATGGATATTGGCGACATCATCTGGAAGCTGGAAAATGGGCATTGTTTCCAGGAGCACCCCAAGCTCTGGGCATTGTTTCCAGGAGCACCCCAAGCTCTGGGCATTATTTCCAGGAGCACCCCAAGCTCTGGGCATTGTTTCCAGGAGCACCCCAAGCTCTGGGCATTGTTTCCAGGAGCACCCCAAGCTCTGATGATAGACATGCGTGAGACTCAGTGCCTGACTTGGGTTACAGTTCAGAAAGCTTGTTTGTATTGTTGCTAGACTTAGGGTCACAGCCTGTGCCCTGAAGAGTCAGGCTCAGCCACCTGTCCTTCATAAACCCATTGAAACAGCTGGGTTAACAGGAAAGAGGAAAGGATATGCATACAGTGTGGCTGCTCTCAGAAGAGGTTGAGTGAGGTGAAAGTTTAAGTGGAAGATTTGGTTCCCTCCAGCTGGCCCAGGCTTCGGATATTCTCTTCTCCTAGAATGAGATTCTTGAGGGAATTTCAGTTTCTGGGGGTCCCAAGACTGTTTCAATAATAGTCTGACAGCCAAAGAGAGGGGATGGGGAGGTATTGTCTGGATATCTCCATCCCCGCCAAGCCAATTAGAGGATTTGTTGAGGCTCTGTCATGAATGTGCCTTTTTCTAGTAGAAGTTGAAGCAGAGGCAAAGGGTAAAATGGGACAGTGAGGAAGATTGTGCACCGGGATTTCAGATCCTGGCAAACAGGTAGTTTGATTTGAAATACACAATGAAAACATTTGCAGGTTGGAATAAATTAAAATACAAGGGAATGCTTAGGTGAAAAAAGAACTCTGTCACGCCTCCACCCAATCCCCTTGTCTGCTCTCCTCACTCCTCCACCCAGTCACCTGGTCTGCTCTCCAAGCCCTTACCACTTCTCTTTCTCAGGGAACCCGCGGCTAACACTGTGGGCGTGCCCTTTCCGTAGGTACACATGTGTTCATCTGTGCTCACACATGGATATTTAAGTGAAGATAGTCTTCCTCATAAAATGGTAATGTCACTCTGCAATTTGATCTTTTTCCCCACAAGGAGTTCGTTAAACGTCAGAACATGGAGGTTCTCTTTCTTGACACAATAGGGAAACTAAACTGGCATGCTGAGCTTCTCCTCCTAAGTGTGACGCCACCTGCTTGAGCGTCCCTTTTAATATGAATAATCATGTGCTTCGCTGCGTGTCGCGATCATGCGCTTGTTTTTATGTTGGCATGACTACATTTGCACTTCCTATCTGAGTACAAATGTAAGTGTCCTTTTGTACAATAGTTTAAAAAGTAAAATACTTAGGTTTTAAAAATACTACCAGTACTTACCCCAAATTCACTAAATTTCCCTACGTTCATAGAGATAAATATAGCATATAATAGGGACATTCCAGGAATGAATTTAATTTTTAATAGTAAGTTTTTATTTTATGTACATAGGCGTTTGCATGCATGCAGTGCCTAGAGAGGTTACAAGAGCGTGTTAGAGCCTCTGGAACTGGAGTTACAGATGGTTGTGTGTTGCTATGATAGTGCTGGGAATTGAACCTGGGTCCACTTCAGAAAGCAGCTGGTTATCTGAACCACTCCAGTCCCTCTGATGCTTGTTGGCCTGCACCCTGTTTCTTCATGACTGTTAGCACTGATATATTGAGCACTGTAGCAAATTCTGTTGTAGTTTTGCATACTCTGTGTTCATAAGGGTCACAGAAGCTTTATCCATCATTACTGAAAAAAATTTAAAAATTTTCTCTAAAAATTGTATATATCTCAGGGCTGGAGAGATGGCTCAGCAGTTCAGAGCACTTCAGAGGACCTGCGTTCAGTTTTCAGCACCCACACGGCAGCTCACAATCAGCTGTAATGGCAGTGTCAGGATCCACCGCCTTCTTCAGGCCTCTCAGGGCACTGCATGCAAGTGATGCGCAGATATGCATGCATACGGAACACCCATACATAAAATAAAATAAAATATAAAATAAAATAAAATACACAAAAAATAAAAATAAATAAACCTTTAGAGAATCATATACATCCTAATAGAATTCTAGCGTAGTTATAGAAATGATGATTCGTACAAGCTCTTTAGGAATAGTTTCAGCATATGGTCAAAAAGAACATTTACCACTCACTCACCTTAAGATCATTTAAAACAATGGAAAACTTTTCCTATTAAACCAGGTGGAATTCTCTTCATGAATTCTCAAACCTTTGGAGTATGCCATCCCTGGAGTAACAATGTCACCAGGATTAGGCCACCTGTAGGAATGTGTAAATGAGCTAGCTTTCCGCAGTGGAGTGTGTCTAAGCATTGGTGCTGTTTTTAAATTGTTGACTAGGAAGGCTACATAACACCCTGTTGAGAAGCTGTGCATGAGTGTGGATGTGGTGCTTTAATATTCTGCCAAGGCACGTGTGCAGCGAGATTCTATTTTCTCTCTTCAGAAAGCAATGGAGAGGTCTGGAGAGATATCCCTGGGTGGTTAAGAGCCCTTGTTGCTCTTGAGGGGACCAGGGTTAGGTTCCCAGGACCTACATGGCAGCTTACCACCATCTTTAACCTGAATTCCAGGGTTCCAAAGCCCTCTTCTGGACTGCTAGGGCATCATATTGCATGCAGGGAAAAGACCCACAGACATAAAATAAAATAAATAAACCTAAGAAAGAGTTGGAAGTAGGAAAGGAGACTGATTGAACTTAGCATCTTCCATAGAAGCAACATTCATTTTAAACATATGGTGGATTCTGACTGTGGCTACAGTTATTACAGTTCTTGTCATCCTAACCAAACCTGTACTGTATGCCCATACCAACTACACACACTCATATCTATCATCTGTCAGTTGGTCTGTCTGTCTATCTATCTATCTATCTATCTATCTATCTATCTA
>JADRCD010223066.1:0-36558 GCA_019843815.1 Montemys delectorum
GGAAGCTGAGACGCTCCTGTCCCTGCAGTCCTGTGACTCCCCTGCACTTCCTGAAGCCTATCTCACTGTTCATTATTAAAGGAAGTCCAAATACGCGCTCAAACAGAGCAGGATCCTGGAGGCAGGGGCTGATGCAAAGGCTATATATGCATCCTGGTTACTGGCTTCGTAATTAAACTTCTTAAGGTCCTCTGTAGATTTCAATTTCGTTTACCCTAATGTCTACCAGAGTAATTTCACCATAACACTAGTGAAGCTTCCATTTATGGACCCCACTACTGACAGAGACATTTCTCCTGGTCTTGAAAGGGTCCCTAATACATTCTCCCAAGGTTTCATAAAGTTCTTGCAATTGATACATATATGCTTTAGTTGAGACCCCTGGCACTTCCCATAGAACTTTCATTTCATGACACTTCTCAAAGGAGCAGCATCAGGCAATGTTACTTAGCATTAGGAATGTTTTTAGTTAGCACTAGTGGGATATATGCACATGGCTCATATATGCTCCATTATGGTTAAGCTATTGATGAGTATCCAGGTATTTTATTGGCTAACAGGAATATCTGTTCTCTATTCTAATTTAATTGGTACTATGAAAAAAAGCAAGACAAGGGATGTGTTGTGATGGGAATATGTGCCTAGTGCCTGATACTAGAAGTTTCTGGGTAGTGGGAAAGACCCAGGTTTTGAAAGTATGAAACTAGAATCCAAACAATGCTTTTTTAATGGACTTTGTGAACTGGTACAGTATTTGTCAGCTGTTAAAACTGTCTACTCTCCCCACCTTATTTTAAATAAAAATTTATTTTTCAATTCTATTTTATGTGTGTGTGTGTGTGTGTGTGTGTGAGAGAGAGAGAGAGAGTGAGTGAGAGAGAGAGAGAGAGACAGAGAGAGAGAGAGAGAGAGAGAGAGAGAGAGAGAGAGAGTTTTGAGCCACCTGATGTGAGTGTGGGTGCTGAGAACCGTACTTGGGCCCTCTCCAGAACAATAAGTACTCTTAACCACTCTCAACCATTTAATCCCATGAACCTAATTTTGAATTCATAATATTAAATTATTGTATTTAAAAAATTCATCAGAGTTGGAGAGATAGCTCAGCAACTAAGAGCACTAGCTGCTCTGCCAGAGTTCCTGAGTCCAATTCCCAACAACCACATGGTAGCTCACAACCATCTGTAGTGGGATCTGATCCCCTCTTCTGGTGCATCTGAAGACAGTGACAGTCTTATATATTTATATACATTAAATAAATGATAAAATAAATATTTACAACAACAACAGAAAAAAATTTGATCACATACTAAGTAAAGTTTTGGTCTCCATACAGATGGAAAAAAAAAATCCTACTTCCCTCTCTCCTTCGAGAAACACAACTAGCCAGGTAGGCTTTCCACTCCACACACCACCTCCTGTGCTTTCTCTTCACCTCCTCCACCCCCTACCTAACTTTGTATGCTGCTCCTACTCAAAATACTGCTAAGCATCTGACTCTTTCTTCTCTCCCCTTGCATTTATTTTGAGCACTAACACTCCAGTCTCTAGTTAAAGACAAATCAAATCCTCCATCTTTAATATGATTATACAGTATTTCTCTGGCTTTTAAAATACCTAGATGCATCCCTTTAAAGCGAAAAATATCTTCCCGGAAATTCAATGTCAATGTTATTTCTATATTGTTTAAATATCTATAACTATGAATCCATGTATAAATGCCAGGAGCTTATCAACCTTAAATGATCCCATTAAGCTAAAAAGTTCTAACAAACTTATAGAGAAGATTCACGGTCACAACACTTTCACAATATGATGCACAGTGGTACCTTGCTGAAACAAAGCCATCCATCTCTGGGCTTAGTACTCATGTCTGCTTTTAGAATTAATCTGTTTGGGGACTTTGATTTCAATAACACACCTGTAGAAAAGGTCGCTTCCCCTAAGTGTGTGGTACAAATGGTAATTTTCAGTCTTTGTTTGCTAATTAAGTATAATCAGATTCTATGCTTAAGTAAATCTAGGGAGTAATCCTTCGGAGCCAGTTTTAAAGTGTTGTCTTGATAATTGTGTGAACTCTATTCCTCATTTTGAGATTGCATGAATGTTGGTTCCAGTGAGGTGTGCATTAAGTTGATCCAATTGCAACTGCAATTGAAAATTGTACTATTTATTATTGTATGGTTTGGTAAGAAAGCATTCAATATAAGATGAGAATATTAAAGTCATTTGTTTACAATATGACTATAACACTGAATAGCCAACAAGATTCTTGGGAGTTAATAAGTCTTCAAGACTAACCATGATATCTATCCATTCTGTTATCATAACTTTCTTTCCAATCAAGGAATCACTTTAATACATTTAGTTTTATTATCTGATCCTTACTTAGTGCAAACAGGAAAGAAGTATAAACTTTAAAAGGCTGTTCAGTGATGGAGAGATGACTCAAGAGCACTGACTGCTCTTCAAGAGGACGTGAGTTCCCAGCAACCACATGGTGGCTCACAACCATCTGTAATGGGATCTGATGCCCTCTTCTGGTACATCTGAAGAAAGCTACAGTGTACTCATAAAAATAAAATAAATCTTTAAAAAATAAAGAAGGCTATTCAACTGGTGCCACAAGTGATTAAATACGCACTTCTAGCTTTGTAAATGCTTTGTAATGTCATTTTAAATGAAATGTAAAATACAGAATAAAAATTTGATTTATGATTTCCTCTGAGAGTTGGCATAGGACTTTTTATGTAGAACAAGCTTGTCTTGAACTTAGAGATTCACATGCCTCTCCATTCCAAGTGCTGGAATTAAAGGCATGTGCCACCACACCTGTGCTTACTTTCAATATTTATCTTTGTTTACTAAGTAAGTCAATTATGAAGATGCTGCTGACAAATTTATAATTAAGTGATGACTGCCATGTTAGTATATCATAACACTTATGCCCAATGTCTTATAGGCTCCCCAAACAACTATTTAAATATTACTTTATATATATTATACATATAATGCTAGAGTATATTTGAAAAAACATTTAAATATAGGGAAATAACATAAAGTGCTATTGCTGGCTTTAAGTCAAGAACTTAGAATCGATAAGGTAGACATTTCATTACTTCTAGTCTCACCTTATAAAGTATCTACACCCTCTGTGTTGCCAAAAGAGTCTTGCAGTGGACAGTTTGGGCATCACCTACCTATAGTATAAGTTTTTGTAAACAATGACCTTCACATTTGTCTTGGTCAGTCCTAATCTCCAATGTCCTAGAGCCACAGGCTTCTAGAACCCAACCATAACCCTTTATGAGAGACGACAGTCAAACCCATTGGTAGGCATGGTTTGTTCTCTATGATTCAGGCTCCTTGGAATGATGGGGGGCCCGGGTAAGAAGAGAGCAGCCAGTCTAAATATGGAATAGTGGAAAAAGAGAGAAGCCCCAGAGCTTTGTCCCATGCTGAAAATGGGGATAAGCAATATCTACTCTGGAAGCTTTAAGAAAGGTGCAGTGGGCCGCAAATTCTGCAGCCAGTCCCACAACACCCAGAAGAAGCTCCACTCCCAGGCACTCAGACACGCCCAGGATCCTAAGGGTAAGAGGTGAGGAGGACATAACATCTGTCCTAACACCAGGAGTAACTGGGACCAGCAGGACCCAGGCACACAGAAACTCCACCAGCCCAGGGGCACGGGTTGCTTCCAGTCTGTCTAGGCTGGTGCCCTGAGCAGACCTTGGGTGGAAACTCTGCAGTGAGTCCCATAATTCCCAGAGGAAGCTATACTCCCAGGCACTTTAATCAGCCCAGGATCCCAGGATCCCAGAATCACAGGATCATAGAGACAGCTTGACTCTGAGGAGTTTTGATATAACCAGGATCACAGGAAGCACAGGCCCCAGTCTGATTTAGCCAGGGTGGGTAGCACTAGAGATAACCAGATGGCCAGAGGCAAGAATAAGAACATAAACAACAGAAACCAAGATTATTTGGCATAATCAGAACTTAATTCTCCCACCATAGCAAGTCCTGTACACACCATCACACTGGGAAAGCAAGATTCAGATATAAAATCACTTCTCATGGTGATGATACAGGACCTTAAGAAACACATAAATAGCACCCTCAAAGAAATACAAGAGAACACAGGTAAACAGCTAGAAACCCTTCAAGAGGAAACACAAAAATTTCTTAAAGAACTACAGGAAAACACAATCAAACAGGTGAAGGAAATGAGAAAAAAACATCCAAAATCTAAAAATGGAAATAGAAACAATAAAGAAATCAGAAAGAGAGCCAACCCTGGAGATACAAAACCTAGGAAAGAAATCAGTAGTCATAGATGCAAACATCACCAACAGAATACAAGAGATAGAAGAGAGAGTCTCAGGAGCAGAAGACACCATAGAAAACATTGACACAACAGTCAAAGAAAATGCAAAAAGCAAAAAGCTCCTACCCCAGAATATCCAGGAAATCCAGGATGCAATGAGAAGACCAAACCTAAGGATAATAGGTATACAAGAGAGTGAAGATTCCCAAGGTAATGGGCCAGTAAATATCTTCAACAAAATTATAGAAGAAAACTTTCGTACCTAAAGAAAGTGATGCCCATGAACATACAAGAAGCCTACAGAACTCCAAATAGACTGGACCAGAAAAAGAAATTCCTCCTGACACATAATAATCAAAACACCAAATGCACTAAACAAAGAAAGAATTTTAAAAGCAGTAAGGGAAAAAGGTCAAGTAACCTATAAAGGCAGGCCTATCAGAATTACACCAGACTTCTCACCAGAGACTATGAAAGCTAGAAGATCCTGGACAGATGTCATACAGACCCTACAAGAACACAAATGCCAACCCAGGCTACTATACTCAGCAAAACTCTCAATTACCATAGATGGAGAAACCAAGATATTCTATGACAAAACCAAATTTACACAATATCTTTCCACAAATCCAACCCTACAAAGGATAATAGGTGGAAAACATAAACATAAGGAGCAAAACTACACCTTAGAAGAAGCAAGAAAGTAATCTTTCAACAAACCCACTCAAACATAATTTCACCTCTAACAACAAAAACAACAGGAAGTAACAATTACTTTTTCTAAATATCTCTTAATATGAAAATTAATATTACCTACTTAACCTAATCGATTCAAATTCAAAAGTATGAGGAATTGAAAATTTGTCGGCTATCATCTGGTGGTCTCTCTAATTTGGTAATTGGAGAAATAGGTCCAATATTGTACAATCCACATACACTTTCTGCTTGTTTGTACCTGACAGTGTCTTGCTTGTTACCATATAATGGTCTTGAAACCATGCTTCTCCTATCTCAGCCTCACTATGAGTAGGATTGTTTATTTGATGTTTTTACACTGTACTATGGCTTTCAGAACAGCTTACATATTTCAAAATTATTTATACAGTAAAAAGAAACATAAACAATTAACTTGGGAGGTGGGTTATAAGAGAACAACAAAGAGTGAGACTGAATGCTTTGCTTGATGTTTGTAACTATTGTATCAATTTTGAAGAAGAGAACTTTAAGTTACTCTTTCTCTGAGATGAATGCTTTTCAAAATCATCACAGCCAATGAACCAGAATCTTACCCTCACCTAATGTCTGTGCCACCCTCCAAGCAGAACCATTGTTCATTGAAACAGTTGGTGAATGACTTTATGGATAGACCATCTTAAAACACACACCATTTCTTTTCTTTTTTTTTTTTAAGATATGTTCTTTATTTACATGTAAATTTCTCTTTTCCCAGTTTCCCCTCTAAAAAACAAACAAACAAACAAAAACAACAAGAACAAACCCCTGTTGCCTCCCTCCTTCCCATGCCTGTCACCCCACCCTCTCCCACTTATTGGCCCTGGCATTTCCCTACACTGGGGCACAGAACCTTCACAGGGCCGAGGTCTTCTTCTATCGATGATTGAATTTGCAATCCTCTACTATATACATGCTGCCAGAACAATCAGTCCCACCATGTATAGTCCTTTGTTGGCACTATTTCTTAAATGAATGTAACCTGTTCTCTGTGGGCTGAGAATGAAGACAATCACTCCAGTCAAATAGCTATGACCATAGCAGGAAATCTGTATTCAAAAATCTTGCCTACAATTCACTCCTTAGCACAGCAGAACTGTCAACTCTTAGCTTAGCTACTAGGGAGGTAAAATCCTTTGGTGATGTGAGGGGCATTGAAGTACAGTCTTATTACAATGAACTCCAATGTCTAAAAATTGTTCTTATTTTGGGCTTGTACCACAGTAGGAGTCAATATTTTAAACTCTACTAAAAACAAAACAAACAAAAAGACTTTATTTATGTTCATTTAAAAAAGCTAGTAGTGATGTATTATTTTAAAATATACAGCTAATATGTTTGGAGTTGTTTAAAATTTATATTGAGAAAGACATGCATTTTCAGTATTGCTGCAGACAAGCATCTACATAAGACTATTTAATTCATTGTTTTATATCAAACAACTTTTATACTGATTTTTATTGTTACAATATTTTATAAATTTTAAAGAATGTGAGAAAATAAAAAAAAAGGTACTGCAGTTATTTAAGGGAGGTTTCTGGGAGGAGTTGGGGTACAAAAGGGAAAGAAGAATGTGATGTAATTCTATTTACTTAAAATATGTTTTTAAATGTTAACAAATTCAACTAAACTGAAATTATGTATCTTTTCTCATCATAATGCAATAAAACTTAAATCAATTAAAAAAAAGAGGAAGGTGCAGTGGGAGTCAGTCAGTAAGCAGAGCAGAAGAAAGATCCTACAAGGAGAAGGTAGCTGCCAACATCTGGCTGCAGAGGTGAAGGACAGAGTCCCTGAGTAATCCAACACCAGAAGAAAGAAGCAGAAAGTACAAGCTATGGGTGAGAAGGGAGGAGACAATGGAAAATTTAGTCAACAGGACAGTTATATAAGGGATAAAAATATTATAAGTGGAGCATTGATGAAAGAAAGAATAGGTTTTTTACATTCCTGAAGTCGATGAAACTCAGTTCTACCGAGGAGGAGTCTAGCTCTTCCTCTGGCGCCTGGTTTGATGCATTTCTTAAATTGGCAGGAAGCTACAATGAATGAGCACCATGTCTGTTTTACTTACTCCCACATGGAGCCTTTTAATAAACTCCACATGACTTAAGGCATTCTCAGGAACCTCTGTCTTTATAACTAAGAAAAAGGATCTAATTAAAATAGCCTTTTTGTGATTGCCCAGAACTGTACTCATTAGCCAGCATGCTCATTTACTGTGATATATTAAAAATGAACTATTTACTTATTGGCTCCCTTCATATGTACCTCTAAGTCTTCAGGCTCTTCCTTGTAAATTTGTTCCTTGCACCCTGAAGATTGTCATATGAGAGTTTATTCATAAACTTCTTACCAAATGAATGAGTCAAACAGCCACTTTAAGGAACACTACAAAGCCAGGCATGAGGGACTTACCTATAATCCCAGCACTGGGGGTAGCAGAGACAGAAGGTTCCATGGGTCTTGCTGGTAGCCAATAAGGAAGCTCTAGGATTTGTGAGAGACCTTATCTCACAACTAAAGGTGGAAAGTAATGGAGGAATACAAGTTGATCTCAGGCCTCCACACTCACAGCACACATGTACATGTGCACCCACTAACACATGCATGTATACATAAAAAGTACAAACATGAATTTTAAATTTAAAAAATACATAATAATCATGAATCTATGAATAGTGACTTCTACAAAATGTGAATTTTGGGAATAACAGATAAATCAGTCCTATACATTTGTATTTCAAAAAGACATGTTACTGCTGCTTTAGGTAGTTTCAGAGAGGCAACACTGAGAGATGATTCCAAGCAACTATAATTTTTTTTTCTGAAGGCTTTTAGAAGGTCTCCCCTACTTTTACAACAGAGAAAACAAAGTTCACTGGAGATGGGAATAGGACAATGCCTGTCTTAACTGTAATTTCCCAACCTAAAAGGCATGGGACCCAATATGTAGGTTCTGGAGAGGAAAAACCATCTCATTGAGAATTAAGTATGCCTTAGAGCTCCAGGAGAAGCAAGAAACTTCTGAAACAAAATCAGTTTTGAAAAATTAGTTCCCTAAAATAAGATCCTGATGTTCAGCTTTGAGCTTTCAGTAAGGATTTAACCTCCCTTGCACGGGAAGTGATCCCCAACTCTTCCATAGCTGTTAGTCTTGGGATAACACAGACCAAACAAGAATATTAGTAGACAGACTACCACAGCCCTCAATGTGTGCAAAAGTATGACCTTTAGCACTATCTTGAACAAACAAAGACATCTCTGTGGTAGTAGACAGGATCCTGAAGCTCCACAACAGGCTAGCATCTAAAACCACAAAGTAATGGAGACAAGATGGGGTTGTACACTATGTCTGTTCACTGTCTCTGCTGTTCATGGTTAGAAGCAAAGTTGAGAGGCAGAAGGAGTGTCATGTCTTGGTTTTTCCCCCCTGGTTGTAATAAAATGTTCTCTCAAGGATACCTTTAAGGGAGAAGAGATTTACCTTAGCTGACAATTCAAGATGCAGGCCAATCATGACAGAGATGTCAAGGCAGAGCTTGAAGTAGATGCTCACATGGTGTATGGGCTAGTTCTGTGTGTCAACTTGACACAAGCCAGAGTTATCATAGAGAAAGGAGCTTCAGTTGGGGAAGTGCCTCCATGAGATCCAGCTGTAAGGCATTTTCTCAATTAGTGATCAAGGGGGTAGGGCCCCTTGTGGGTGGTACCATCTCTGGGATGGAAGTCTTGGGTTCTATAAGAAAGCAAGCTGATCAAGCCAGGGGAAGCAAGCCAGTAAGGAACATCCCTCCATGGTCTCTGCATCAGCTCCTGCTTCCTGATCTGCTTGAGTCCCAGTCCTGACTTCCTCTGGTGATGAACAGCAATGTGGAAGTGTAAGCTGAATAAACCCTTTCCTCCCCAACTTGCTTCTTGGTCATGATGTTTGTGCAGGAATAGAAAGCCTGACTAAGACACATGGCAATCACAGTAAAGAGGCAGAGAGCTTGGGGAGATGCGTGCTGTTGCTCAGTTTCTCTTCTCCATCTATATAGAGCAGAACACAAGCCAGTTGATGGTACCACCCATAATGGGCAGTCTTCACTCCTCAATTAAAGTCATCAAGATCATCTGCTACAGACGTACCAACAAGCTCATCTTCCAGAATATCCTAAATTCTGTCAAGCTGAGGGCTCACCACATGTCCTTGGGGTTATTAGAGGATGTGTAGATGAAGTGGATGAGGAATGTCTCAGTAATGTGGTAGTTATCATCCTGATAAACATCACATGAGGTCTCTAACAATTCCTTTTTAATCAAAGAGACATGCTTATCATCTGTCCTGATTTGGGAATCTACTGTTGAGACATTTTTTCCATAATTTTTGCTTTTTTACTAATGTACTTTGCCTCATCTTTCCCTTACAGTATTCCTCGCTTTACTCTTTTATTTCAGGACCTACTTATAAAAGGGAATGCAAGCTCTTTCTCTGTGATATGCTCTCCAGCTTGTTCCTCCCACATGTCCTGGGCCTGAGCCAGCCAGCAGCTTTGGTGGCCACTTCCCAATGCATCCTCCTACTCTCCCTTCACCCATCTGCTCTGCATGCTTTTTCTGATGGCACCCAATCACCACTTCAAATAAAGTCTCCGAGCCATGATCTGTCATCCAGTCACATTTCCCTGACCCATGGCCTCGCCCAGTTGCTATTGGAAATCATTAAATTCAGAATTACAATCTCCAAAGGTATCCCAAGTGTTGTTCTTATATGGAGTTCTTTCCATTCATCCTACCTTAGAGGCTGGTACAAAAGATGGACCTTGAGTATGAATAGCAAGGGCTGTTCCTCCATATTGATTTGGAGGCAGTTAGATATATTTTCCACAATCTATTATCATTTTCTAGTTATATATCATGGATTATCACATTTTTTGCTAAATAGAAAAGTACTCAAAAAAGTAACACAGTGGCTTAATGAGTCAAGCAAGGTGCCTGCCACTGAGCTGGGTGATATGAGTTCACTCCCTAGAACCCACATGTAGAAGGAGAAATATAACTGGCACAAGTTTCCTCTGACTTCTACCATGTGTACCCTAGTACAGACACAACACACATCACACCATTTTTATCTCTCTACACACAAATTTTAAAAAGTAATTTAAAAAAATTAAACCACTCATTAATTCACAACAGTGGTTAATTTTACAAGTGATGTAGAGTTAGCATATTCCAACTACAGAATGTACCCACTGTCTCCATCGGCACTGTATCTTAGCTAGGGTTTGACTGCTGTGAACAGACACCATGACCAAGGCAATTCTTATAAGGACAACATTTAATTGTGGCTGGTTTACAGGTTCAGTAGTTCAGTCCTGTTGGGCCATATTTGGCCCTGGTTTGGGCCTTGAGAGCAAACCTGAGCCTGGCACGAGTTTTGTGAACTGTCTCAGTCACTTCCGAACTGGAGTGACTCAGCATGACCTGCTTAAGCCTGCCTTTGCCTAGCTCCTGCTGATGTAGAGTAACTTTGTTGGCTGAGTCAGTCACCCCACAACCTTCCTCAACTTTCCCCTCCTCCAGAGTTATCTCAGCAGAAAACTCCACCTCCTCTCTCAGCCCTTTATAAATAAAAGATTGATACATTAAAACGAGTTCCTGCTTTAACAGACTCCTGGCTTGGGGTGGTTGTTCTCAGGAGGCAGGAGATCCAAGCAGGGACACTCACCACCCTGCTCAGCCCCTAGAGGCTCAGCTGGAGCAGGTTCTCTCCCTCTTGCCTGGTTCTGCCAGCAGAGAGCCCAGCACAGTCCATTATCATCAAGGAGGTAGCATGGTAGTGTTCAGGCAGGCCAGCTCCTGTGTTTGGTTGAAAGCTGCTCCAGCAGCTCTGGTGTCGCCCAAAGATTTGCTGATACTGAGTCTGATGAACAGAGGGATGAAGATCTCCCTTTTGTTCCCCTTTGACATGTAGAGTGAGTTCTTCTTTGAACTCATAGAGATAAACCTTGGGAACAATGTTTATGAAGGCACAAAAACCTTGAAATGGGGGGTTAATGCAGGAACTGGTAATGTTATGGCACCAAAGAATGGCGGGGACCAGAGGTGAGGGTTAACACACACTGGTTTGGTGACAGTGATGTGGAAACATGTAGGATGAGATCTTGAAGAGGGAATCTTGAGATAAAAAGGGAAGAATAGGATGAAGAGAGGAATGTTTTGTAACTTCCACTTGAGTAATAAACCACCATGTTCTTGAGGTGAGATGTTAATGGGAAGAGCTGCCAATAGTGGCCGGAAGGGGCAAGTACAGAAAAGCATTGAGAGGAATTGGGGTGGAGGCTTAGGGGAAGGAGATCAGCTGTATATTGGATGTATAGTAGCCAGGAAAGGGTGGCTCAGACCTTCTTCTGGCCTTGATCCTCATGTTGAAGAATGTTAATGTGGGTAAACTGACTTGGAGGCAAGGACAAGCTGGCATGAAATGTGTAAGTCAGCTAAGGGCTCATTAGGGTAGCATTACCCATTCATGACTTCCATTCGCCATGACTCCCATTTGCCATCATTCATCCCAGGGATTACTGATTGAAAGTTGAAAATGAGTTTTAAGGTTGACAAACATGGTGTCACCCAAACTGGTGGATTCAATTCCGCATCCCCAATATCTATGACTTCCATATATGGAGGCCTCCGGAGGCAGTTGCCTGTGTTGCCAAAAGAAGGGCAGAGGGAAAGGCTGAAGGTAGAAGAGATGAATGTAGGGAGATCTCATTTCTGGTCCGGCATCCTTCAAGTGGGCAGTCCTGGGTTCCTCCCTATCAAAGAATCTCCTACAAGTCCTGCTGAAACAAGAGAAAAACCTCCTCCCCAAAGAAATACATTTCTTGACTTTTGCTCTGAGGTCAACCTATAGTTAAGGTATAGCTGATTTAATTCAGTGGTCCTTTCTAGAGATCCACAGTTTTTCAGTTGCTGTGATGCCTATCATGTTGACATTTAAGAAAATTTGAAGTCAATAAAGCATCATTTAATCCCACCTGCTTAGAGGAGATGAGAAAGGAAACGCCTTCTAACCCATGTGACCTGCATGCAGAAGCATGCAGAAGTCTAAGTTGAGAGGCAACATTTCTGGGAAGAGGTGGTATTAAATGCTTGTAGCATTGGAAAGCTAACAGAATTTTTATAAAAGGATTCTTTGTATATATATATATATATATATATATATATATATATATGAAAAAACAATGCAAGAAAAAGTGTTTTTTGGTAATCCTTTAAAATTGACTGCACAAAAATTAGAAACTTTAGAAACTAAGTCCTTGGAATTAATTTTGCTTCCATGAAGGAAATACATCAGTTTGGAGAGCGCTAACTACTAGGATCTGTTATTGGCAGTATTAATCATTAAAAAAATTCCATATGTTACAAGAGATGACATGATGCCAATATACAATACTTTTGGAATTGTCAGTAATAGCTTGTCTGTAAAATAAACTGGTTTAAATAAATGGTCTTAGCTCTTAGCTCTATTACATTAACTGAAGACTAAATAATAAAAGCAAAATAAAAGAGGGTAAAACATATCTCCATATTAATTTTTGTACCAATTTTATATTGCAATAACACTCTAGATATACTGATCAATAAAAAAAGAAATGTACTAAAATGAATTTCACCTCTTTTTAGCTTTTAATGTGTTTACTGAAAAATGTAAAATTATGTTTAGTTTACATTTTATTCTTATTAAATGGCCTTGCTTAAGAACACAGAGCTTTAATTAGGCTGATTGATACTAGAGGCAATTCTATTTATGATAGCATGCCTATAGGAATTTCAAAAAGAAATATAAAGTAGATTAGAGTCTCAGCAGCCTTTATCAATCATCATTCTGATTTATTAGTTTAGTAATTATAGATTGCACTTGAAAAAACATAAATGTATGAGCTGGTTGGTTCATTTTACATGGACGTTAATAATTTTAGTTCCAAATGTCAAAATGGTAGTTTTATATTTAACCAAAGCACAGTGATCAAATTAACATGAGCACTGTTCATTCTTAAACAGTTTGGGGTTAAAGTCAGGAACATTCTTTAGTTTGAAACCTTGAAAGGTCTTCTTCCCTTTATCCAGAGGACTGGCTGTCTATAAATTTAGTACAATGTAAAATATTGAGACTTGTTGCTTTCTTAGTTTAAAAGGAGATACAATATTTTTTTAAAAAAGATTTTTTTATTATATGTAAGTACACTGTAGCTGACTTCAGACACATCAGAAGACGGCGTCAGATCTCATTACAGGTGGCTGTGAGCCATGTGGTTGCTGGGATTCAAACTCAGGACCTTTGGAAGAGCAGTCAGTGCTCTTACCTGCTGAGCCATCTCGCCAGCCCCCAAGATACAATATTTTTAAACCATTCATTTTTAAACAGCCATTCCTGGCCTAAGGGAGGGCCTACCTTGCCAGAGCCAGCTGCAAGCTTCAGTTGTCACCTTAGGTGCCTCTGTCATGGGTTGGGTCACATCTTGCAGGGGATGAAGTGTGAGCCCCTGGCAGGCTCAGGACTGTGCACTTGAGCTTGCTCAGTGTGCCCCTCCCCTCTGCTGTCTTTTGGCTGTGTTTTGGTATTGCAAAAGGAAAGGGTGGTAGCAGCCATTTTTTTTTTGGGAGGGGGTGTACTTCTCTGTTTAACCCCTAGAAAGTAGATTAAGAAAAGGAAACAGGTATGGAGTAGTGGGGTTATACTGGTGGGGTTGAGGGTGAGGTTTCCTGAGCCAGAGAGCTGGGCAATGACATCAAAAGCTGACCTCCCGCCATGTCTGGGAACAACTCATTCATTAGACTGGTAGATTGGAAAGCCTTGATACCATCTGCTGAAGGGCAGATGATCAGGACTGCAGTTATGAAGGACCATGGAATCAATGGATCTTCATAAGGACATTTGGATGGTTAAGTTTGTGGGATTGATAATCACTTCTATTTTAAGAGATAAACTATGCACAATTTTTAGCTTAAACAGAAAGGGGGAAGATGTAAAGGAATTTTAATCCAGCAACATGGCTGCTCCAGAAAGGAATCGCATCCGAAGATCTTCTAGGCCTACATGATCTGACTTACAGTTTGGTCCAGCTGGAATATAGACACAGCCTTAGTACACACCTTTAATCCCTAACAATGAAGGAAAGGTAGTTTGTAGAAGGAAGCAGCCATGTTTGAAAGTGACTTCTAGGTTAACACCACTGACTGTTCTTCCAGAGGAAGAACTCCCAGAACTCACACAGCAACTCACAACTCCAAGATCTGACACCCTTGTATAGACAGATATGCAGGCAAAACACCAATGCACAAATACATTTTAGAAGATATACATATACATATATATATATATATATGTATATGTATATGACATATGTATATGAAACTGACATCAAATTGGGGAAGACAAAGTAACAAATCAGAGAAAGATTTGACAGAATGAGTCAGAGATAGGATATTCCCAATTCTCATGAGAACAGCACAGGAAAGAGAGCCTACCAAAGAATGTGTGGACAGAGAAGAACCTAGGCACAGGTGATGTGGTGGGGGTGGGGGTGGGGTGGGGGGGGGTGGTGGTGGAGGTGGTGGTGGTGGTGGTGGTGTGGTGGTGGTGGAGGTGATGGTGGTGGTGGTGGTGGTGGTGGTGGTGTGGTGGTGGTGGTGTGGTGGTGGTGGAGGCGGTGGTGGTGGTGGTGGTGGTGGTGATGGTGGTGGTGTGGTGGTGGTGGTGTGTGTCAAAGACAGGTTGAAGACAGAACAAGCTACACACCGGTAAAGACAGAACCAGCCAAAGAATGAGAAGGAGCCAGATGATTAGAACATATTGCCGACATTAGTATGAGGCCAAGCAGAGCAATTCAGTCAGAAGCTGAGAGAGACTGGATTGAATCAGTCAGCTAGAGCTTCCAAGTCTAGTCCTAGGTATAGTTAGAAGTGAGAAACACTCTGGGCTCTCAGCACAAGCCATGTACTTGCACAGCTTGGATACAGCTCTCATCTCATCCCTACATCTGAGGACATAAAAATGACATATACCATGTGGATTTGCACACGTGAATGCAGTGCCTCTGGAGGTTAGAACTGGATATACAAGCTTATGGAACTGTAGCCACAGGCAGGTGTAAACTGTCACATGGGTGCCAAGAAGTAAACTCAAGAATGGTTGGTGCTCTGAGCCACTGAGCCGCTGCTCAAGCCACAGGTGCACACCATAATCTCAGAATCTGGGTGGATTATGAGTTCAAAGCCACCCTCGGACAAATGTCATATAAAGACCTAAACACAAACAAACAAAACAAAACAATAAAAACAAAAAACAAAAAATAGCCCCACCCCTACCCCACACACAAAGCTGAAACAAAATCCTGGGAGGGGGAGTGAGTAAAAGAGATGGAGACAAAGGAGAGGGATAGAGGAAAGAAGGGTATAAACCAGAAAAGCAGAGAACTTGTCTTCACAGTAATTGTCGTT
Organism: Montemys delectorum; assembly: GCA_019843815.1. Taxonomy (NCBI): domain Eukaryota; kingdom Metazoa; phylum Chordata; class Mammalia; order Rodentia; family Muridae; genus Montemys; species Montemys delectorum. The sequence continues at coordinate 15,545 of JADRCD010223066.1, forward strand.
CTTCATGTTTTTTGTTTCTTCTCTAACTTGCTTGCTGTTATAATTGTCAGATTCCTCAGGTAATTTTTTTTCAAATACTTTGTCAAAATATCTAGTATCAACCAATGCTATGATTTAAATATAAAGTGCTCCACACAAGGTTATGTATTTGAACAGCTTGCGGTGTTTGGAGGAATTCTAAAACCTTTCAGGTATGAGGCTTGATGGCGAAATAGATCTCTGGGTTTGTGGTATGGCCCTGTGTGAGAATCAGTGCTTTGTTTCCTTTAAGATTGTAGAAGCCATGTACTGGAGGGATGGCCCAGTGGTTAAGAGCACTGACTGCTCTTCCAGAGGTCCCGAGTTCAATTCCCAGCAACCACATGTTGGCTCACAACCATCTGTAATGAGATCTGATGCTCTCTTCTGGTGTGTTTGAAGATAGCTACAGTGTACTCATATACATTAAAATAAATAAATAAATGGTGATGTGGGAAGCCACAACCACACACTCCTGCTTCTCCATCCAGAGCTTCTCCATCCTCCTTTCCTACCAAAATGGACTATCTTAGCCACCATCTAAGTAAATCTTTCCTCCTTCAGATACATTTCTTTTCTCAGCAGTTTGGTTACAGGAATCATAGAGATAACTAATATACTCTGTGGGAGAAATAAGTGTGGTGGACCACTTCATCTGGGCTGGCTATAGTAGCCTCACCTAGAGTGTGAAATGATGCTCTGCTCTCAGAAAGTGCTGCAGAGCTGCCTGATCCCCAAGAGCAATGTACAAAACACAAACACACCCGTCTACAGTCATTCAGAGCTGGGGAATACAAATATTTAGTTCATCCCTAGGAACCAAGGGGCCTGACTGACAAGTGTCAAAATGAAACGGTGCCAAAGGCTTATTTTTTTCCTCCTTCCATGACTTCGCAGAGAGCTGACTCTGCAGGTCACTTAGTACAACTGAAGAACTGGCTGTTACCAGATACCAGTTTCCAAATATTACCCCCTTTTATCAAGGCCGCTCGCTCAAATACTGGTTTCTACTATTACACAATTATGCACATGTCCCCTGACCTTCTTCCTTGCAAATCTATGGAGAGCTGATGAGAGTCTCACCTGGATTGCCAGGCAGGTAGGTGTAAACAATTTCTGCCTTCTGAGCCAATGAGTTCAGCATGGCCACTATTCTTATAGCTTTTTTTTCTCCTAATAAGCCCTATATATATCTGCATATCACACATAACTGGTATGTGCCTGAGAAAGACTTATTTGCATAATGAAGACTGATAAAGAGAATTATTTTGTTCATCATCTATGAATAACAAGTATTTCTTCCTTTCAATATTAGTTCTATGACAGTATTATTTCTATGATTTCATAAGATCAAGTTCCTTCTGATGTTTTATTCTTCTGCAACAGATACGTTTATGCTCATTACCAAAGACTACATATATCTGCGTAAATCCAGCAATAGTCAACCTCCCCAACAATGTGTTAATATTGAAGACTAAATTCCAAACACATTTCACAAACTACTTAAATAGAAAGCATAGTTTTCAACATTTCTGCATTTCAGATTTCAGTGTAATTAACTTATATGTTTGACTTTTTGGATTCCATTGTGTTGTAGTTGATGTTAGTCACTGAAATATCAAACACATGGAACCATCAAAACACTCCACAAGAGACTGAAAATATCATTTCCAATGGAATTATGATTTCTGTGTCTCACACTTCACATGCTTTTGTTAGTTCCATGATAAAATTTGCTGACATTGCTTTATTTAATTAATAAGCATTAAGCCATTTAATCTTTAGAAGGAATTTCAGATTCATTCTTTTTATCGAATTAGTCAAGGAAGGAAAACCCTGGTTGTGAAACCATAATACAAACTTAAATATCTATTTATATATCTTTAAGTAAGTTCAATGAAACAGTCATTCATAACATACCAAGTATGTTTCAAATGTCTTATAGATGTTGATAGACCAGACACTCTGTGTGCTGTTTAAGCTTTTATGTAAGGATAAAAGGACAAGTATTCAAATATGAAATATTCAACAGTGATGAGCACCGAAAGAGATGTAAAAATAGCAATTGCAATTTAGAATGTGAACAAACTCTAGCAACTCTTTAGTTCAAAGCAATACTTTTTTTGATGTTGAGGAAACTGTAAGTTTAAGAAGCTGAATTTGTCAAAAAAAAATACCAAAGGTTATTTATTACTGGAAACAATAGCAAGGAGACTGTCATGATCCTGAAGAATGAGAAAGATTTCAAGAGATATAAGAAATAGCACATTTCAGAAACAGGGAGGCACAAGGACAAATGCAAAGAGGCAAAGAATGTATAGGATAAACAAGGCTCAGAGAATCAACACTTGTGGGGCATTGTCCTGGCAGCTTGTGGGATGAGGGTGGCCGAGGCACAATGTGTTAGCTAGGAAGTAGACTCCGGAGACCAGGATCAGGTGCAGTGCAGATCTAATTTAATATGGAAGCTCATTGGCATATATACATACATCATCCAATCAGCTCGGGGCACATGTCACTATCACCGCATGAGCCTGAATGGTGCCCAGCCCACATCATGTGAGGGTGTACGTGGGGAACAGCATGTCCTTGGCAGTATGTCTATGAACAAAGGGCAGGAAGCAGACAACACCCTAGGCTGAGTGCCATTTTGTGGGTCTTTGGTGTGTCGGGACCCCATTTTGTATCATCTAGTATACCAGAGACTCAGGTCTGTTCAAGTAGCTGCAGGAGCCACTTGTGCTTCTCATGGTGACTATTACTTAGAGACCCCATCTGGACAGAAACTGCTCCCTCGAACGCTGACTGACGTGAGTAATGGCTCCCCACTTTAAAGTGTGTAAATACGTTTGTTTATGTGCTTACCTTTCATTCTCAGGGCATTGTCTCTTAGCTTGTTTGAAACCGTCTTATTGGGTAGCCAAGGCTAGCTCAGACTTGCTATATAATTTAGACTGACCTCAAATTTGTGATTCCCTTTCCTCATCCCCCCGACTTCCCAAGTGCATGGTATGCCCTACCATGCCTGGAGTATAAGAACATTTTTAAAACTGAAAATTCTGAGACTCCACTCCTAGAGGGGTTATATTTCAGTGGGTACGATGCAGAAGTAGGATTGCAGAATACCTAGGTCAATGTGCCTCCCAGGAACTTGGGAAATGGATTAGCTTCAGGATATCTCTTAGCAAGCACAAGCACAGGACCCAAACAGAAAATGAGCTAAGTCCCTATTGTAACACGATATTGTCTCTAACTCTGTTCCAATTTTGGCTTCCATCTCACATTCCCTATGCATAACAGGTGGGCACTCACCAGAAAGACAAATGGGACACATTTTGGAGTAGCACTCAATATTTATGACTTCTGTCATAAGCTATCATTAGCCTGGTAAATGTATCAAAATCTTCTAAGACACCAAGGATTCTGCATTCCAAAGTCTACCACCCAGTATGACTATCATACACAAAAGGAGCCACAGGGTCACAAAGACTCACAGAAAGAGATGCTTTTCATGAACTTCCTTTTTTTTTTTTATTAGATATTTTCTTTATTCACATTTCAAATGATATCTCCTCTCCTAGTTACCGCTCCGAAATATCAAAAACAAAAACAAAAACAAAAAATAAAACCTGTTTCCTTCCCCCTCCCTCTGCTCACCAACCAATCCTCTCCCACTTCCTGGCCCTGGCATTCCCCTACACTGGGGCATAAACCTTCACAAGACCAAGGGTTTCTCCTCCCATTAATGAACAACTAGGTGGAGCCATGTTTCCCACTATGTGTGCTCTTTGGTTGATGGTTTAGTCCCTGGGAGCTCTGAGGGTACTGGTTAGTTCATATTGTTGTTCGTCCTAAGGGGCTTCAAACCCTTCAGCTCCTTGGGTCCTTTCTCTAACTCCTTCACTGGGGACCCTATGCTCAGTCCAATGGATGGCTGTGAGCCTCTACTTCTGTATTAGTCGGGCACTGTCAGAGCCTCTCAGGAGACAACTATATCAGGCTCCTGTCAGCCAGCACTAGCTGGCATCCACAATAGTGTCTAGGTTTGGTGATTGAATATGGGAAGGATTCTCAGGTGGAACAGTCTCTGGATTGTCCTTCCTTCAGTCTCTGTTCCATAGTTTGTCTCTGCAACTCCTTCTATGTGTATTTTGTTCCCCTTTCTAAGAAGGAACAAAGCACCCACACTTTGGTCTTCCTTCTTCTTAAGTTTCTTGTGGTTTGTGGATTGTATTTTGGGTATTCCGATCTTCTGGGATAATATCCACTTATCAGAGAGTGCATGCCATGTGTGTTCTTTTGTGATTGGGTTACCTCACTCAGGGTGATATTCTCCAGATCCATCCATTTCCCTAAGAATTTCATAAATTCATTGTTTTTAATAGCTGAGTAGTACTCCATTGTGTAAATGCACCACATTTTCTGTATCCATCCCTCTGTTGAGGGACATTTGGGTTGTTTCCAGTTTCTGGCTTTTATAAATAAGGGTGCTATGAACATGGTGGAGCATGTGTCCTTGTTACATGTTGGAGCATCTTCTGGGTATATGCCCAGTAGTGGTATAGCTGGGTCCTCAAGTAGTAGTGTGTCCAATTTCCTGAGGAACTGCCAAGCTGATTTCCAGAGTGTTTGTACCAGCTTGCAATCCCACCAGCAATGAAGGAGTGTTCCTCTTTCTCCACAATCTCTCCAGCATCTGCTGTCACCTGAGTTTTTTATCCTAGCCATTCTGACTGGTGTGAGGTGGGATCTCAGGGTTGTTTTGATTTGCATTTCCCTAAGGACTAAGGATGTTGAACATTTCTTTAGGTGCTTCTCAGCCATTCGGTATTCGTCAGTTGAGAATTCTTTGTTTAGCTCTGTACCCCATTTTTAATAGGGTTATTTGGTTCTCTGGAAGCTTAAAAAAGAGAAAGCAGAATATCTTATCCTCCATGTGGCCCTGTGCTCTGAAGATAAATTTCAAGATGTCAGAAAAAAACAAAGAAACAAACAAACCCACTATCTATTATAACACTTCTACATAACAAACCCATGGGGCTCAGGTAAGACTAAGCAATGTCACAGCTGACTGTCCTCCATGACATCCTGCTTAAGAGAAATCGTGGAGACAAGGATGGTAAACTATAAACACATGGGAATTAGGAGTACTTTCAAATGAATTCCTTAACTTCTATTTTAGATCACCTGATCTAAGTTATTTTTCTTAAAAAGCTTAAATAATTAATGTCTTTACTACTTAAGGCCATTGCAGTTAGTGATGAAGCCTCAGGCTGAAAGAACCTAAGAGTTTATTTGACTTCAGTCTACCATTGTGGTAAGAGCAAGAAATGGAGCATCGTTGGGACACAGTAATGACCTACTGTGGCAAGATACAATGCAAAAAGTCATCTCTCCCCCCACCTACCCTCTCCCTGTCCCCCCTCCCGCATCCCCATCCTCACCCCACCCCAGGGATCTGCTTCCTCCAACTTGTCCCAACCTTGCTGGGGGTTGGTCTGACCTGCTATGTATGCAAATGCTAAATTCTGAACCACAACTACAAGATCTGGCTGCCCCCAATGAGCAGATTCTCATGTTCACTAGCCTTTGTCTTGTAAACCTTGCTCCCCAATTTAAAGCTATTGGTCAAATATAAGTGGCTACAGCCAATTACTGGGGAGAACAGAAATAGGCAAGATTTCAGTTACTGAACTGGAGGCATATCAAAGATGGAGGACCATAAGGAGAAAGAGGAGGAGGAGGAGGAACAGGGAGAAGTAGAAGAAGATGGAGAGATCAGGAGATCTCTATTAGACATAATGGACCAAGAACATGGGCAGTTGGATCAAAGGCTTTGTAGCTGGCTTGGTGTTTGCATTTCTCCTTTGATAGCATACAGATGATCATCTCAAAGACACTGGAACACAAGGGTGGAGGCTCTATCTACACCCTTCAACTCCTCCATGTTCAGTGAGTTGTATATGTGTTGTCTTCGGCAAAGGGACCTTATCATCAGTTTTATAGTCAGCAACAGCCTGAGTTGTTTGAAGATTCCTATGGGATCCCTTTGGCTAACAAGTCAATGAGATGTAATCCAATCCTGGTACTGGCATGCATCATTTGGTGATAAGAGATGGCCAGTTGGATCTCTGTCTCCCTTATTACTTAGATTACCTTTATGTATGAATATATTTTCAGAAGCATCTACTGGTTTAGATTTCCATACTCTCCCTTAAATGACCCTTCATTACTGTCTCTACCCTTATTCCCACCCTTATCTCTCTTTCTCCCTCTTCTCTTCCTCTCTCCATTTGATCCTCCTATTCCAGCTTCCTAATCTTTCCATAACTCTTCTATTTCCCTTGCCTAACGATATGTATCTGCTCCCTTACCCTATACTTAACCACCAGATTGTAGCTTGGTTATTATTGACTTAACAGTAAATGTCTACTTATAAGCAACTACATACTATACTTATTTTTCTGGATCTTGGCTACCTCATTCAAGATGATTTTTCTAGTTCTATTCATTTACCTGTGACTTTCAGGATTTCATTTTTTTTTAATGGCTGAGTAATACTCCATTGTGTAAACGTACCACATTTTCATTATCCAGTTTTCTGTTGAGAGACATGTTGACCTTTCCTCCCTGGACTTTCTGGTCTCGAGAATTTAGTCATACACGTAGAGTTGGGTGTTAGTTCCATCTTGTTGAGTAGGCCTTAAATCAAACTAAATACTGATTGTTTCCAATTTCTGCCTATTATGAATAGAGCATCAGTGAACACAGTTGAGAAAGTGTCCTCCTGGTAGGATGGAACTCCTTTGGGTATATACCCAAGGTGGTATAGCTAGATTTTGAGGTAGATTGACTCCCATCTTCATGATCTCCGTAGTGGCTGTATAACTTGCCCTCGCATCAGCAATGGAGGTGTGTTCCCCCTATTCCACATTCTCATTTGTTTCATTGATCTTAGCCATTCCAATAGGTGTAAGATGGAATCTCAAAGTAGTTTTGATTTATATTTCCCCGAAGGCTAAGGTGTTGTATATATTTCAAAATTGTTTCTCAACATTTGAGTTTCCTCTTTTAAGAATTCTCTGTTGACTGGACGTGCCAGGCTTGGGGGATATCCAGTGGGAGCCTCCATACTCAGAGGAGAGGGGGTGTGGGGGAAGCATGATGTAAGGGGGGACAAGAGGGTGGTAGCAATTGGGATGTAAGGTGAATAAAAAAAAATTCTCTGTTTAGATCTGAGCCCTCCTTTTTAAATTTGCTTTCTTAATATCTAGCATTTTGAGTTTATTTATACATTTTGGATATTAGCTATTTATTGGATGTATAGTGATAAAAATCTTTTCCCAATCTGTAGACTGAAGCCTTAACCAAATGATGGTGTCCTTTGTCATGTAAAAGTTCTTCAGATTTTTTTTTTCATAGTAGTCTTAAAGCCATTTTAAAATTTTTATTTTTTTTATTTATTTTATTTATTTACATTTCAAATATCTCCTTTCCCTGTTTCACCTCTGAAAACCCTCATCTCATTCCCCCCTTACCCTGCTTCTATGAGGGTGCTCCCTCACCCACCTACCCACTCCCACCACACTGTCCCAGCATTCTTCTACACTGGGGCATCGAGCCTTCACAAGACCAAAGGCCTCTCCTCCCACTGATGCCAGACAATGCCACTTCAGCTCCTTCAGTCCTTTCTTTAACTCCTCCATTTTGGACCCCATGCTCAGTCCAATGGTTGGCTGTGAGCATCTGCCTCTGTCTTTGTCAGGCTCTGGCAGAGCCTCTCAGGAGACAGCTATATCAGGCTCCTGTCAGCAAGCACTTCTTGGCATCAGCAATAGTGTCTGGGTTTGGTGTCTTCATATGGGATGGATCCCCAGGTGGGGCAGTCTCTGGATGGACTTTCCTTCAGTTTCTGCTCCACTCTTTGTCCCTGTATTTCCTTTAGACAGGAGCAATTCTGGATTAAAATTTTGGAGGTAGGTGGGTGGCCCCATCCCTTAACCCGGAGGCCATGCCTAACTTTTAGATATGGTCTCAACAGATTCTCCCTCCCCCGTGTGCAGTATTTCAGCTAAAGTCATACCCATGCGGTCCTGGGAGGCTCTTGCTTTCCTGGCATCTGGGACTTTCTGGTTGTTACCCCTAGTTCCCCATTCCCCATTGCTACACACCTATGTTCAATTCCCTGACCCTCTATACATCTACTCCATCTTGTATATATGATGAATTACATATATCAAATTGCATATATGAACCATTCCTGCATCTCTTGGATGAAGCCTACTTGATCATGGTGAACTATTTTTCCTTTTTTTTTTCTGTTTTCGTTTTTATTTGTTTGTTTGTTTGTTTGTTTTCGAGACAGGGTTTCTCTGTATAGCCCTGGCTGTCCTAGAACTCACTCTGTAGACCAGGCTGGCCTTGAACTCAGAAATCCACCTGCCTCTGCCTCCCAAGTGCTGGGATTAAAGGCATGTGCCACCATCACCTGGCTTCTTTTTCATTTTTTTTATTGGGTATTTTCTTTATTTACATTTCAAATGTTATCCCCTTTCCCAGTCCCCCCTCTAAACCCCCTTTTACATCCCCCTTCCCCCTGCCTCTATGAGGGTGCTCTCTGCCCACCTACCCAGTCCCACCTCCCTGCCCTCCCATTCCCCTACACTGGGGCATTGAATCCCCTCAGGCCCAAGGGCCGCTCTTCCCATTGATGCCTGTCAAGGCTTTCCTCTGCTACATATGCAGCTGGAACCAGGGGTCCCTCCAGGTGTATTCCTTGGTTGGTAGTTTAGTCCTTGGGAGCTCTAGGGGGTCTGGTTTGTTGATATTGTTTTTCTTCCTATGGGGTTGCAAACCCCTATAGCTCCTTCAGTCCTTTCTCTAACTCCTCCATTTTGGACCCCGTGCTCAGTCCAATGAATGGTTGGCTGTGAGCATCTGCCTCTGTGTTTGTCAGGCTCTGGCAGAGCTTCTCAGCAGATAGCTATATCAGGCTCCTGTTTCTCAGAAAACTGGACATAGGACTACCTGAGGACCCAGCAATACCACTCCTGGACATATACCCAAAAGACATATACCCATATGCTCCAACATATAACAAGGACACATGCTCCACTATGTTCATAGTAGCTTTATTTATAATAGCCAGAAGCTGGAAAGAACCCAGATGTCCCTCAACAGAGGATTGGATACAGAAAATGTGGTTCATTTACACAATGAAGTATTACTCAGTTATTAAAAACAATGAATTCATGAAGTTCTTAGGCAAATGGATGGATCTGGAGAATATCATCCTGAGTGAGGTAACCCAATCAGAAAAGAACACACATGGTATGCACTCACTGATAAGTGGATATTAGCCCCAAAGCTCGGAATACCCAAGATACAAATCACAGACCACATGAAGCTCAAGAAGAAGCAAAACAAAAGTGTGGGTGTTTTGGTCTTTCATAGAATGGTGAGCAAAATACTCACAGGAGCAAATACAGAGACAAAGTGTGGAACAGAGACTGAAGGAAAGACCATCCAGAGACTGCCGCACCTGGGGATCCATCCCATATTCAGTCACAAATTTTTTTGGATGTGTTTTTGGATTTGGTTTGCAAGAATTTTGAGAATTTTTGCATCTATGTTTCTAAGGGAAATTGGTCTGTAATTTTCTTTCTTTGTTGGGTCCTTATATGGTTTGGGTATCGGTAACTCTGGCCTTCCAAAATGAATTGGGCAATGTTTCTTTTGCTTCTCTTTTGTGGAGTAAATTGAGGAGTATTGGTATTAACTCTTCTTTAGAATTCTGTGCTAAAATATATAGTCTTGGCCTTTTTATGGTTGAGAGACTTTTAACGACTGCTTCTGTTCCATTAAGAGTTATTGTCTGTTTAATTGCTTAGGGGATCTTGATTTAACTTTGACACATGGTACCCATTGAGAAAATTATCCATTTCTTTCAGATTTTCCAATTTGGTGGAGTACAGGTCTTTAAAGCACATCTTTATGATTCTCCATAGATTTCCTCAGTGTCTTGTTATGCCCATGTTTTCATTTCTAATTTTATTAGTTTGGATATTCTCTCTTCACCTTTCAATTAACTTGGATAAAGGTTTGTCTGTCTTACTGGTTTTCTCAACAACAACAACAAAAACAACCAATTCTTTGTTCCATTGATTCACTCTATTGCTTGTTTCTATTGTATTGATCTCAGCCCTGTGTTTAATTATTTATTGCCATTGACATCTCTGGGTATGGTTTCTTCTTTTAATTCTAGAGCTCTCAGGTGTGCTGTAAGTTATTTATATGAGATGTCTTCAAATTTTCTATGTAGGGACTTAGTGATTTGACCTTGCCTCATTGTGTCTCATAAGATTGGATATGTTATATATTCATTTTATTGAATTCTATAAAACCTTTAATGTACTTCTTAATTTTTGTCTTGACCTGTTTTTCGCTCAGCAGTTGTTCAGTTTCCACATGTTTGTAAGCTTTCTATTGTTTTTGTTGTCATTGATATACAGTTTTAATTCAGGGTCATCCATTATGATGTGAAATGTTATTTACATTTTCTTGTATCTGTTGAGTATGTAGTCAATTTTGGTGAAAGTTCCATAAGGTGCTGAGAAGAAGATATATCTATCTAATATATATGTATATACATATATATGTGTGTGTGTGTATGTACACACACAATATCTATCTATATCTATATATTATGTGTGTGTTTGGGTGAAATGTTCTATAAATATCGGTTAAGACCATTTGGTTTTAGGATCAATGAGCTCCAACAGTTTTCTGCATAGGATTTGTATGATAACCCATCTATTGGTGAGACTGGGATATAGAAGTCTCTCACTATCACTGTATGGTAGTCAACATGTGGTTTAAGCTGTGGTTACATTTCTTTTAAAAACTTGAATGCACTTGTGTTGCCTACATAGATGCCTATCATGTGGCTGCTGGGAATTGAATTCAGGACAGCCATGTTCGCTCCGCATAATTCTCTGTAGCTGTCTTCAGATGCACTAGAAGAGGGCATCAGATCTCATTACAGATGGTTGTGAGCCACCGCGTGGTTGCTGGAATTTGAACTCATGGCCTTCGGGAAAGCGGTCAGTGCTCTTACCAGCTGAGCCATCTCACCAGCACTTTAAATAAATCTTTAAAATGTCTACACCAGCTTCCTTCTTAGGCCTCTTTACTCTGAATATCTTTTCTTGTCCTTCAGATCCCTGAGATGATGTCTAGCCTTGATGTTAAGCTTTGTTTCTCGAAATAGAGGATGGATCTTGTTTTTGTGTTTATTCTGTTAGTTGGTATTGCTTTTTTTTTTTTTTTTTTTTTTTTTTTTTTGCAGGGAATTTAGACCATTGGTTTTGAGAGATACCAGTGAGAAGTATTTGTTATTTTGCAGCCTAGATGTTCACTTTAACTTTTGTATTTCTATTGATTCTAAGGAACATGCTCTTCATAGCATACATTGTAGTGCATGACATAGTTTACATATTTTTGAGTAATCTTTATAGATTAAAACATTAAATTTTAGTGGCAAACTATAGAGCCAAACAAAGTTGCTGGCTTGTCACAATCAAAAAAGAAGAAAACGGCTCTACTTTGGAGAAAAACATTTCTGAGTTAATTACTTTTTTCAAAATAATATATTTAACAATTCTTTTGCTATGTATGTATTTTAATTTGAATAACAAATAACTTTGGTTGTTGACATTTAAAATGTTTGCTGGAGCACTAAAAGCCAATTTGAAATAGAACTATTTATTTCTGCCAGTTCCACTAAAATATTCAAAATACTTTGGTTTAATTTTTACAGAACTAAGTTTTGCTTTATTTGTACAATCAATGACTGCCATTTTCTCCTTAGCTTCTACTGAATTTTCTCCTTGCTGTGTGATAGGTGCATTTTTTGATTGTTTGTTTGTTTTTGTTTTTATCTAAAACTCACTCAATAGAAACAAAACTCTAAGAAATAATTTGTAGAAGATTGGAAATATGCTTTCTATGGACATAAACAATAGGAAAGAGTCTTAAAGGGCTAGTACTGAAATAAGGTGATAAAGAAGGAAGGACAAGTTAGTTACTTTCTTCAGCAGGCTGCATGGTGAAGGGCATTATGGTGAAGGGCACCAACATAAGCGACTGGGCAGAGGGTGGCACTGTTATTATCTTTCTTCTAGGACTGTCCCATCTACCTGTAAGTTAGCCCCTGGGAAATATCATAGTCAAAAGTAGTATGGCCCGCTTACTAAGAAGTTCTTCTTCCAATATCCACAGAACACCAACACCAGCGTTAACTATTTCTCTGGAAAATAAATGAATTTTTAACTACAACAGTGAAGAAAAAATTATGTCCTAGAAGTTTAATTAATTATAGATAGAAAAATTGAAAAATAGAAAAGGAAAAAATTAAAGTGGTTAAATAATTTGTTAACTATCAGAGAAATGATTCCTTCTCTTTTAGTGAGTGATTTAAGTATTTTGAAATATCACAATGCCACATAAAGCCAAAGCATTATGAATTTAAATCAAAGATAACATTTATTTTAGGTCAACTTTTTTATAATTAGATATTTTCTTTATTTACATTTCAAATGTTCTCTCCTTTCCCGGTTTCCCCTCCGAAAAGCCCCTTTTCCCTCCTCCCTCCCCCTACCTACCAATCCACCCTCTCCTGCTTCCTGGCCCTAGCATTCCCCTACACTGGGACATAGAACCTTCACAGGACCAAGGGCCTCTCCTCCCATTGATGACTGATTAGGCCATCCTCTGCTACATATGCAGGTGGAGCCATGAGTCCCACTATGTGTACTCTTTTTAGGCAAACTTTTAAGAAGATTTTCTTTTTGTCAGATTGAAGGTGATAATGCTCAAGGTAACTAATGAGAAATTTAAAAGTTTATGTAAAAAATTAATTCCAGGTGGTGGTGGCACACTCCTTTAATCCCAGCACCAAGGAAGCAGAAACAGATGGATCTCTGTGAGCTTGAGGCCAGCCTCGTCTACAGATCAAGCTTTTAAGACAGCCAGGGCTACACAGAGAAATTCTGTCTTGAAAAACAAACAAATAAAAGAAAACCAAACCAAACCGAAACAAAACAAAACAAGATTTAAAATCTTAACATGAATATTATGAAAACACTCTTTTTTAAAAAAGAAAGATTAAGTTGGCCAAGTCAGCCTGCAGACTTGCTCTTTTAAAGGTCTTTCTTGGAAAAATGTTTTCTTTATAACAGGTAGTACCCCAGCCCAGTAGTCCCAGCACTGAGGAAGTGGGGGCAGAAAGATCCAAGTTCCAGGCTAGTCTGATTATAAAGTCAGGCTCTATTTCAAAGAACCAACCAACCAACCAATCAAACAAACAAATAGTAAACAATGTTCCCTTTAAAAAAAAAAAAATCATTTCTAAGTATTTACATTTGTTTAGTAACCTCAAGTCAAGGAGTGTCCAAATTAATCAAAACCGTACTGTGTTGGCTAGTTTTTTGTTTGGCTTTCTCAATGTCACACCAGCTACTGTCCTTTGGAGAAAGGCGAACTCAGTTGAGAAAGGCCTCCACCCATTGGCCTATAGGCTAGCCTGTGGGGAAGCATTGTTTTAATTCACGATTGACTTGGGAGGATCCAGCCTAGTATTGATAATGGCACCCTGGGGAAGGTGGTTGTGGGTCGCATTTTCAAACAGCAAGCTGGGTAAGCCATGAAGAGCAAGCCAGTAAATGATTTTTCTCCTTAGTCTCTGCTTCAGTTTCTGCCTCCAGATTCCTTCCCTCACTTCCCTCACCTGGAAATATAAACTTTTCTTCCTAAATTGCTTTTGGTCATGATGTTTATCAAAACAATAGGGGCATAATTAGAACAGGTGCTGTGGTGGCTCGAATGGGTTTGGCCCTCATAGACTCTTGTGTTGAATGCTTGGCCAACTAGGAATGGTACTATTAGGAGGTTTGGCCTTGCTGGAGGAAGTGTGTCACTGTGGAGCTGGGCTTTGAGGTCTATGAGGGCTATGAGGTCCTATGCTAAAGCTCTGCCCAGTGTGGAATTAGAGATTCCTCCTGGCTGCCTGCAGAAGACAGTCTCCTTCTGGCTGCCTTTGTATCAAGATGTAGAACTCTCAGCTCCTTCTCCAGCACCATGTTTGCCTGCAGACTACTCACCATGCTTCCTGCCATGATGAGAATGGACAGAAAACTATAATGAAACTGTAAGCCAGCTCCAATTAAATGTTTTCTTTCATAAGAATTGCCTTGATTGTGGTGTCTCTTCACAGCAATAAAACCTTAAATAAGATAGGTACTATACTGGTTAGTTTTGTGTGTCAACTTGACACAAGCTGCAGTTATCACAGAGAAGGGAGTTTCAATTGGGGAAGTGCCTCCATGAGATCCAGCTGTGGGGCATTTTCTCAATTAGTGATCAAAGGGGCGGTGCCATCCCTGGGCTGGAAGTCTCGGGTTCTATAAGAGAGCAGGCTGAGCAAGCCAGGGGAAGCATGCCAGCAAGGAACATCTCTCCATGGCCTCTTCATCAGCTCCTGCTTCCTGACCTGCTTGTGTCCCAGTCCTGACTTCCTTGGTGATAAACAGCAATGTGGAAGTAAGCCCAATAAACCCTTTCCTCCCCAACTTGCTTCTTGGTCATGATGTTTGTGCAGGAATAGAAACCTTGACTAAGACAAATTGGTACCAGAAGTGGGGTATTCCTGTGATAACCTGACCATGTTTTGGGGAGGATTGTGGAAGGACTTTGGAACTTTGAGCTAGAAGAGCTAGAAGAGCCACTGATTGTTAAGAACTCTGTGGGATGTTCTGTAGGAGCTTGGAAGATCATGTTGAGAACAGTGCAGAAGATGGAGACCTGGCTTGTGAAATTTCAGAGGGAAGATTGAAGACTCTTATCAGGGTCATGTTGTTTTGATTGTGAAGATTCTGTGGTTCTGGTTAGCTGAGACTGAAGTATCAGCTGTGATTAACAAGATACCAGAACTACTAAAGCATTACTAGGACTACTGATGCTGGTTAGCTGGAACTAAGAAATTAGCAGTGATTAAGAAGATACCAGCATCATTGAGGTGACATCTTCTGGGAAGTGTTTTCTGAGACCACAAAGAAGTTGTGTTCCAGAGATAGCCAAGGTTGTACCTTGTGCTGCAGCAAGACTTGGTAATGTGTAAGAGTCACCCAGTTGGTACTGGTTTTGACAGCACGAAGGGGTCATAGAGAGCAGCTGAGGCTCGGCACAGTGAGAGGCCATGGAAGGTCATAGGTGAAGGTGCAGCCTCAGCTTGCAATTGAAGGCCCAGGACTGAAGGTGTCATGCAAAGGAGTTGAGACTTGGCACCGTGAAGACAGTCTATGAGAGGCTATTGGTAAAGCCTAGTTACAGCAGTGTTTTGAGAATGCCAGTACCATGCAGTGACCACCAAAGACAGCAGCAGCAGTTGAGTACAGGCATCTGGAGCCCAGAAGACAAGATGTGTGCTACAAAAAGCAGAGCTGGAGAAGTGACCAAAGCCCTTAGAGAAGCCCAGAAGATCGTGAGTTGGATCCCAGACATTGGTTTTGCTTTTGATTGTGACTGTGCCCTGATATTTTTCCCTCTTGAAGGAAGAATGTATTTTAGTGGAGTCCACAGTTAAGAGACTTTGAATTTTAAAAGATATTGGACATTTTAAATTGATTGAACTTTTAATATGTAAAGACTGTGGGACTTTAGATCTTGGGGATGAATAAGAACATAAGGGTTGAAGCTTAATAGTGATGTGTTTGTGTGTCAAGTTGACAAGGGGTCAATTGTACTGGCTAGTTTTGTGTGTCAACTTGACACAAGCTGCAGTTATAACAGAGAAGGGAGTTTCAACTGGGGAAGTGCCTCCATGAGATCCAGCTGTGGGGCATTTTCTCAATTAGTAATCAAAGGGGTAGGGCCCCTTGTGGGTAGTGCCATCCCTGGGCTGGAAGTCTTGGGTTCTATAAGAGAGCAGGCTGAGCAAGCCAGGGGAAGCATGCCAGCAAGGAACATCTCTCCATGGCCTCTTCATCAGCTCCTGCTTCCTGACCTGCTTGAGTCCCAGTCCTGACTTCCTTGGTGATAAACAGCAATGTGGAAGTAAGCCAAATAAACCCTTTCCTCCCCAACTTGCTTCTTGGTCATGATGTTTGTGCAGGAATAGAAACCCTGACTAAGACAGGTACTATCTTGGTTTCTCCCTTAGGTAGGGTTTCATTGCTGTGAACAGACACCATGACCAAAGCAACTCATATAAAGGACAGCACTTAACTCTGGCTAGCTTACAGCGTCAGAGGTTCAGCCCATTATATCAAGGAGGGAACATGGCAGCATTCAGGCAGGCATGGTGCAGGAGCTGAGAGTTCTACATCTTCATCTGAAGGCTGCTAGGAAAAGAATGCCTTCCATGCAGCTTGGACAAGGGTCTTAAAGCCCACATCCACAGTGACAAACTTACTCCAACAAGGCCATACCTACTCCAACAAGGCCACACCTACTCAATATTGCCACTACCCGGGCCATGCATATACAAATCATCAGAGTTTCTATAGTTGTTTTGATAAAATACTCTGATAAAAGCAACATAGAGGAGAAAGACTCTATTTTTGCTAATAGGTCCAGGTCAGAGCAGCAGGAGCTTGGGGGAGTTGGTCACATTGTATTATCAGTAGTAGGGAGCTGTGAATGAATGTATGTTTGTTCCGCTAGTTTTCTGTTAGTTAATCAGTCTAGGATCCAAATCCAGAGATGCTGCATCTCACACTAACCAATAAAATTAAGGTAATCCCAACAGACATGGCTATAAACTAACCCCCTCACTGAGATTCCCTTCCCTGGTGGCTGTAGATTGTGTGTCAAGTTTACAATTGGACCTAGCCACCATGGATTCTATATATATCTGAAATACCGAGCCCAGAAGAAACGAAGATGACAAGAATATTGTACATTTTGTGCGTTAGTTTCAGAAAATTCAAACTAATATTTTTTTAAAAAAATCAAGCTTAAAAGGTACTTTTAAAATTAAAATGGTTGCTAAGTGAAACCTTGTTACCTTTATAAAATGTCAATTTCGTTAAACATGATATTTTTTCTGAAATACACTCGAGTTTATGCACCAAAATTAAACTTATTATAAAGCTACACAGCTGCCTGATGAGCTCTGAAAACAGGTCATAATAAATGCGTTGATATCGTCTTACACACAAAGCTCGAATGTTGTGATCGGTTTTGTAGCTCACATTTATCTACGGATCATTTATTTTTCATGAGAACCTCTAGTTTGTCGGCCGAACTGCATCTGTCTCAGAGAAGGCTGTTTTTCTCCCCTTGTGGAACAGAAAGGCAACACCTGGAATTTAGACCCTTAATAATTAAAGAATTAAAAACACGAAAATAAATTTCCACGCCCACAGGAATTTCACTCCATGCTTAGTCAGAGAAGGAGATGTAGTTCTTGTAATCAATACTAGATGGCGCTCTGCAGTTGTCAGTGCTGGCCTTTACAACCCTGCAGAGCTCCTGAATTCAAGGGCAAGTGAAGTAAGTATTTAGTGAATTTCAGATTCGTCCCATCTCCCCTTTTAACCTCCTGTCTCTTTCCAATGTTTAGTTTGTGTTGAGGCTGGAGGCATACAGTCATAGTACGATATTTTGGAGTCTGGTTCTCCCTTTCCACCTCTACATGGGTTCCAGAGATCAAACCTGACTCTTGAATTTGTGCTTAGACTTAGACAAAGCAACCAGCCTTGCTCGCTTGCCATCCACCCCCTCCCCCTTTCCTCCATACTTTTAGTGGACACACGCATGTTCTCGGTTAATTGTCTTCATTGTTTTTTGCCTATTTCTCAACCCTACATGTGTTTAGATAATGCAATTAAATCGCAGAGCAATTAATTATACAGGAAGTTAGTATTAGACAGCCAGTAAAATTATTGGCTGGATTATGCCCCTGTTCTTTGTCCTACAAAGCTAGCTACTTTATCCAACGAGATGAGACTCTTGCGGCAACTCAGACGAAGTTCGTTATGGAAAAAAGAAGAGTCGGGAATGTAACCTGGGTGGTATGGTTCCTTTTGACGTTCTTCTCTGAAGATTCTTGTTGCTCCCTACCTCCACCTCTGAGGATCTGATGATAGCAAAGAGGAAGGACTGGTAGAGAGAAAAAGAAGCTTTTTTTTTTCTCTGCACACTGCACGTGCCAGGCACAGAATGAAGAGCATTACATGTTTCTTTACATTCTGAAACGATTGTTGGTAGCGTGAATAAATAGCCTCTGGTTTACTCGTGAAGAGCGGGGCACTTGAAGAAGGACCAGCTCAAAACCAGTGTGTAGCTGGTAGGTCTGCCCACACTTCGGCTCACTGCGGTACCAGTGGGGCTTTCGACAATTAAGTTTGACACATTCAAGAAAATTATTCATAGCTGGTGTTATGGGTGATATGTATGACTTAGTGCTAGGCTTACACTATACAATCCCCTTTCCTGTTTATTACTGCATTTAGGCTAATAGCAACTCTCTTATACCAGGAATGAAAAGTGAAATCTCCAGCTTCTAATTGGCAGTTAGTGTGAGTGTCCAGACAGAAGCCTATGCGCCTTAATAATACATTTTTGTTTTAAGGACACAAAAATGGTTCATGCATAAATCTATGTTTTTAAAAAATTGTTGTCATGGATATAAACTATTTTAGTTTGTAACTTTCCTAGTCCCCAAATGATCACAAGCATATGTCGTGACCAGAAAGTAATGTCTCTAAAATGCAAATAGCTTTTTAAATTAGTGTATGTTCATTATGACAGTTTCATGTTATATGTCATGCACTTTGCCCTATGACCCTTTGCTCTCTATCCTTCTGCTGCCTACACACATACACACACACACACACACACACACACACACACACAGAAAGAGAGAGAGAGAGAGAGAGACAGAGAGACAGAGAGACAGAGAGAGAGAGAGAAAGAGAACACTAGATCCTGCATCTAGAGAAATGTGTTTTTGTGAAAAAAAAACTGTGTTTTTGTGAGCCTGGCTTGTATGGCTTAGGGAGATGAGCTCTGCTTCTGCATAGTTTCTTACAGAGAATCTTATTCTTCCTTATAGGTAAGTAAGACTCCACTGGGTGTTTCCACATTTTCTTTATCCATTCGTATGCTGATCGGCATCTGGGCTGGTTCCTCTTGTGAGGGTTCTGTGGCAGTGGCCATGCAGGAAGCTCTGCTTATGGTAATTTGAATTTCTTTGGACAGATACCCAAGAGTCTCATATTTGGATTACATTGTAACAACCATCTACATTTAAGTTCATTTAAGTTCATTAAGCTTTTTACACTGCAAAGAATATAAGCAAAGAGAATGCTTGGTTTCTTCCTTCTAGTTCTTGATAGCTTATTGCAGAAGATATGTATAACATTTATTCCCTGAGGTTTTACCTAGGGCTGTTTACAAGGATATCTCAGGTACTCCAGGAGCTAGAAGCATGACTACATCAGGCCCTAAGTGAAGGGCAGATTCCTTTGTCTAGACATTGAGGTGGTGGTTTGAGTAAGAATGATCCACATAGGCTCATATATTTGAATAGATCAGTCACTAGGAAGTAGAACACTCTGAAGAGATTAGAAGTGTTAGGAGGTGTGGCCTTGTAGTAGGTGTGGCCTCTTTGGAGGAAGTATATCAACAGGAGTAGGCTTTGAAGTTTTAAAACCTCATGTCAGTCCAGACCCCCTCCCCCTCTCTCTTCAGATCCGGATTTAATTGTTCATTATTTCTCCATCTGTAGTGCCATGCCTGCCTCACTCCATGCTTCCTGCTTCCATGGACCCTGCCTTGATGGTAATGAACTAAGCCCTTGAAACTGTGAACCACTCTCTGATCAAATGGTTTCTTTTAATGCCTTGGCTATGGAGTCTCTCTGCAGCAATAGAACAGTGAGTAAAACAATGGACATGGAAAAAAAATTACCTGGCACTTGGGGAAAATGGCACTGCCATCCTGTCTAGCATATGAAAAATCCACCCATGCAGATGGGTTCTTCCAACTGTCCCCTTCCCAGATACAAGCTGCTTCCTCTTTAGTCTTTCACCTGCTTCTGTCTAGCTTGTAATTTGGAGATTTGAAGATGGTGTTTATTTTTGGCGTATAATTTATTCTTGATCATATCTCATGGGTAAAGTCTTTAGTTTCTTTTTCTGCTTTCTGAATTCTGATTCAATAATTTAGAACCTTAGCAGCAATCCTCTGTGGAACTCAATGAGACACTTTCTAATGGCTAATTATCAGGACAGCCTTACCCCTGACCAGTATTTCTTTTCTACCCTGTGAACTTTTTTCACTATAATGAACTTTACAGTTGAAAATTTGTAGCAATTCATTAGCTCTTCTCAGTATTTGATTAGAGTATTATCACATAGCTAGGAATAGTACTGCTGAAATGGAAAGCTACTGACACTGCATAAGTTTGTCAGGGGTGTAATTTTTAATATTGTCATTTTCTATGGTAGGTGCAAGTTAGCCTGGAGGCTTAAATATCAATTTACTTTCGATTATTGCCAGGACAATCTGAAACATAGCTCCACTGGTGACAAAGTCAATTAGCACAAAATATGTTTATTTGATGTCTGATGCCAAAAATTCTTAGCTTTCATGCTCAAAATTTTAATCTTCACTGATTACAAATGTAATATACTTGATCACATTAAACCATGACATCACTGCTGCATTTAGGAAATACCTCAATCCACAACTGATGGCGTCTTTTTGTGTCCTTCTGCCACTCATTCAGAAACACTTGGGCTTTGCACTCAAAAGCCCTGGTGAAAAGCCCTGGTAAGCCATGCTGGGTGTGAGCAAGTGGGTGGTAGAGAGATGGAAGAGAGGCAGAACTGGGTGTGAGCGAGTGGGTGGTACAGAGATGGAAGAGAGCAGAACTGGGTGTGAGCGAGTGGGTGGTACAGAGATGGAAGAGAGGCAGAAGTGGGTGTGAGCAA